>JAFIRS010005412.1:0-57921 GCA_018342105.1 Gonioctena quinquepunctata | reverse complement strand
TTCCTAATGACCATTTCCATAGAGCACAACAAAGCTGGGGGTTTACGTCAACTGCCAATAAAGGGGTTTTCCCCAGGTTGAAGTTACAGGATGCCCATTAACAGAAAAAAATTTTCCCATTGTTTTTCCCCCAGTTGTCACAAACCCCCCAAAAACCAAAAACAAGCTTCTATAATTTTTTTTTTTTGGTTATATTTGCTATAAAAAAAAGAGGGTTTAACCCCGACGCTGAGGAAAATTTAAATCAACAAATGGGGGCATGACCTTAAAAAAAGCGGCGGCTTTTTTGAAGTACTCTTTTAAAAGGAATAAAACCCACCCAAAAAGCTGGTATGGAATGCCTTCATACTTAATGGGGGTTAGCAACACCCGTTTTAGATTTCTTTAAAAATTTTTTTAAAGCAATAGCATGGGACGACCGACTTTAAAGGGGATATCCTCAATCAAAATACAGGCACCCTTTTATTATTTATTTAAAAAAAAGGAGAGAACCTTTTTTAAAATTTTTCCCCTTTTTTTTTGACGGATTTTTTTTTTTTTTGCTACTGTCGCCAGTTGAACGTAAAGTTTGAAATCCCCCTTTTCATTGACCTGGGACCATAAATTTGGGAAATAGGTACAGTTGCCAGTTCTAATTTATTTTTTTTTTGGGGAATTGGGACAAAAAACCCCCAACAATTGATTAAAAAATTTAAAAGAATTTTTTCCCCCAACATGAATACTCCCGAGTTAATATTGAACGATGGAAGAAGTAAATCCCCACTTTTATAGCTTCAGTTAACCTCTGGGGTTTTAAACCCCCCAGAAACATGTTAGCGCGGGCCCCCTAGAGGCACTTTAAAAAAACCCCGACGCCCCAACATAAGGGGCCATAATCATGATACGTCGTGGGCCCCGGCTCCCGGGGCGCGACGGCCATCAGAGGCCTCAGATCCCCCCCTTTTTTGCATTACCGGATAGCCAAGTTAAGATAAACTGATATTGAGGGGACAGATTATGGGCGATTGGGGTATCCATAATAAACCCCGGGCATTCCCTGTTGGATTTCACAAGATCTATGCAAAAAACCCAACAAAATGCAGTACAGGGAAAATATGGGTACGGAAGGCAATGAGCAAAAAAACGGTTTCAATGAAAACAAAAGGGCCCCCCAATAAGCGCCTAAGAACAATCTAGCATTATATCTTCGAAAAGGGTGAAAACTTCAATAAAATGGTCATTTTTTTTTTCACAATAAATTCACCAAACATTCCCGAATCGACTGATTCATGGACAGATAAAACAATTCACTTTTTTTCCTCTGTAAAAACCCCAAAATTTTAAAAAGGTTTCTGAAACTGTAAAAGCCAGATTTTTCCCCATTCACCTATACAGACAATTTTTTTTCCTTTTTTTTTGTTTTCCCAAAGGGTTTTCCCCAAAAAACTTATCCATACTTCCCAGATTTGCATTTTAAACTGGTCTGGAAAAAAATTTCCCGAATAGATGAATGACAACTCACAAATCTGAAAAAAATTCCCGCCACTGTGATTATTTTCTGACCATATACCACAATGTACCAAACAAAATGAAAATCCCATTTGGTTTTACATCCTACACAAAATCAGCAGTAGGGCCAACCCAAAAGGTATTCAGTAATCAAATGTTGCATTTTCATTACAGAGGTCACACGATGCGGCGCGTAATCCACATACTGTGTCAAAACGACATCGCGCGATTATCCAAATCTTCAACGGGTAATTTCTGGAAAATTTCCCCATGATAAATATGCGTACGACAAAGCCCAAAACTGTATCTTCCCAAAATTATTCACCGCCGGGTTTCCCCGCTGCCGACATCTTACCGCAGTTAACAGCAACGGCCCCGTCTATTTACCGCTCATTCATGTTTGCTGGGTAGTGGTTAGAACGTGCCTTCAGATAATCCTAAAAAGGAGCATCATTTCTATTCTAACCACTAGTTAACTCAACCAGAGGTTAACTGGAACCTATAAAAGTGGTCACCAGAGGTGCGTTCGATTATTAACTCCATCAAGTATTATTTACTAAATAGCGTTCGAAAATCGTAAAGTTTTTTATTTTTTTACTTAAGACTGTCGTTCGAAAGCCAGTATTCGCTCCAGGTTAATTCGTAACTCTACAAAAAAGCTGGGTTTTTTTCTCCACAAAATTGACCAACTCTGGGGACGGAAAACCTCTTTATGCTGTGTTTAATCTGTTCCTATAATAGTTGTAATCTTGGGAATACATATGGTCTGCCAAGTTCATACTGTCCCACTCAATTTTAACCTAGGACCTTTTTAATAAAGCTGCTTCGAAAGCATCACATGACATTCGAATCTACCATTGTCATCCCCTACTATAAATACTAACATTTAATTTACAATTGGCGAACAAGAAAAGTTATCTGCTATTGTCAACAATATTTTCCTCAGGTTTTCATCAACTTTCACTGTTCTTGTCATTTTTCGTTTTTTTTAACAATATTTCCGATGTCAGAACCTTCTGTCACTCTGACCTTGTAAACAACTCCAAATAAATTCCGCACCGTTCGAATATTACATGAATAGTACTCAACTCCAGAGTAAATTTAAGAAACCTTCAAAAACTTTACTCTACCCTAGGAGTCTATAATCGAACGCACCTCAGTATATCTGACTCCACGACTCCACATGATTTTATGAACACCTTGTTCATATTTTCAAACAAATATTATGATAAATTTTGATATTTCGATGATAATATAATTACGATTTTTGAACATCATATTTAATTATTGCTTCCAAATGTATTTTATTAATAATTCACAATCTGCCGCATGCCTCATAAGCTTATTTGCATGCTGCCAATTTATCATGTACATCGCGTACTGTTTTCTGATTGATTGCTAAGTAAGCCAGCCAATCAAAAAGTAGCGAATCTGACAAACGTCATGTTGTTCGTGTATTGGTTGGCTGCTGTGGCTACACTGTAAAACTTACGAAGGTCAAGTTACTATTGTTACTTTTTGTTATCAATATATTCAAATATTGAGGTTATATTTATTATCTGTATTTCATCAGACTATTCATTAATTACCAAACAAAATGGTAAGTCATTTTGATTAATACAAAATTGCAAATGAGCAGTCATCCAATAAAATGGATCCTGGCCCAAACTTCTACTCCCTATTTACTATTTCTATACCAAAAATTTGAAGTGTCATTCTGTTCATTCATTTCATATTTTTTCAGGCCTAGTGGCTTCGATTCAATATTACATGAATACATAATGATATAATAATTATTTTTCCAGTTCCAGTTCGGGTTCAATATGTTTCCAGAACTTCCAAGACCATTCAATATGACCTACCAGTGCTTCTCTGTAGCAATGTTGCCAGGAAATGAAAGGCAAGATGTCGAACGAGGAGGAAAAAGTAAGGCGATTCTCACCATTTTGAGTTACGAGCACTATTCTAGTTTTTTTTCAGTTATTATGCCACCTTCTGCATTAGAGAAGCTGACAAGATTGAATATCAATTATCCCATGCTATTTAAGCTCGTAAACAAGAAAACCAATCGTGTTACTCATTGTGGTGTATTGGAATTTGTTGCTGACGAAGGAAAGGTGTACTTACCACTGTGGGTAAGTTTCTTTATAACAACGGTTTTAAAAATAGGTGCGACTACACCCGGGGCAAACCAACTGATAATTCATATAGTTGCTTGCCAATAGGTCGGATTGCGCATTAAGTACACGTCATCTGCCATTCTTTGTGTTTTGTTTTTTTACTTGTTTTTATTTTAACTTTTAACAAACATGAGTCTTTACATGTTTCAAAAATATTTTTAACTTTTTACAACTTTCCACCTTCAAACCCCATAATTTTAGTCTCCGTTTCTGGCTGATGATGGATTTTTATAGGTCCGAAACTCGTAGCATCCCTGCCTAAGAGGGTAATAAACAATGTGGGCTATGACTAGAAGAAGAAGTTTTTTTGGAACAAGTGATTATTATTCATAATAATGCAAATTTGATATTAGGGGTTTTCTTTTCTCGTATAAACATATGGTCTTCATTTACAAGAGCCTTGAAGTTCATGAAATTATTTGGTTTGTATTGCCAATACTAGATTCAAAATCTGGATTCAATTTAATGGAAACTAAACAAAAAAAAATAACGATTTTTTATCCATTCTAGCATTGTGGTTTTAAGGCCAGGTTACTCCAAAAAACGTAATTTTTTTCAATACATTTTATTTATAGTACAAAACATGTTGAGTAATCAATTTTTTTACATATGAAAGCACATATATGAAATTACTTGAAAATTTTTTTTTTCAAAATGGCGGTCCTGAAAATGGCTGCTGAAACTCATCTGATTCGTTGATGGATGACATCATTTCTTGGAAAAGAATTATCTGAAAGCAAAAAACTAAAAGGGTTTCATGTTCTTTATCAGAATTGGCTATGGCCTCAAGCAGAATGAAACATTTTCAATGAAAAAAAAAAATGGCGGACTTTTTGTATTTTTTTTACCTTTTTTTTCACTTTCAATTGTTTATAACTTTTTTAAATAACAATAGATATTTCTGGTTCTGCTTGGAGGCCATAGCCAGACATCTAAAGAGTAAAATGCTGTTTTGGTTCATATCGATAAGTGCAATAGTTTTGAAATGGAAGTGTCATTCATGCAAAAAAACGTGGTTAGGAGAAAAATCAGTTCAAAGTTTTTATTCGTGAAAAATCGTAAAAAAGTGAATTTTACTCACATATCCATTCCAGCTTCATACACAACTCCTTCCTGGTCTTGTAAGCATCATTCTGAAGGAATTCTTGCATTTCACAGCAGTTCTGTGTTCCTTAGGCGCTTAGTAGCTTCTAGCTCCAGATCGATCAACCGTTGTTGGCCCTATCAACAAAGTGCCTTGCTTCGGGCCGATTCGACACCCATAACTTCCATTACTTTTAATATGGGTAAAAAGCCCTTCATTGAAAATGCAAGCAGCACTGAGCAGCAATTTCAAGCGTTTTTTCCCAACAAACTTATGTTTAGGGGCTATGTTCCAAACACATGATTGTAACTTTCGTTATTGTTTTGGCGTGTTAGCCCTAAACATCTCTCGAGCAACTTTTCGTGGTTAGTTTTTCATAAATTGGCTGTAAAAGATCTTGAATTTCCCTGATCAAAGCTGGAGGATGGTTGTAATTCTGTTTGTAGCTACTGCCTTTTGATAAAGCGCACCATGAATCTGCTTGCTGGACAATACTGGTGTTGTGGCTTAGCATCGGTGGAACACTTGTGATACAATGAGGCTAAATTGCATTCTTCATGTCTGGCACAGAATAGGGATGAGTAAGCACAGCTTTTTAAAATAGCTAGATAAGGCGACAGTTGCGCTTCAGTAAATTTTAAAGATTTTCACGATAGGTTGTTTGCTTTTTGAGCCTTCTTCTTTTTGGGTACTTTTTCACCTCTTTCTATTGCCTCTTTTTTTATTTGCGCTTCCAGGCTTTCTTTATTTTGCATGTTTTTTTGGTTTCTTTACCCGTCTATATATACTCTTGCCTACGTGTAAAACACATGCTTTTTCTTTATTTTGACAGCCTCGCCGTCGGTTCAGATTCTTGGCGTCTCTTGAAAGTTTTAGAGTCACCGTCGCCGATATAATATTCATACATAACACCGCTGCTCCACAGACCTCCGAAACATCTTTTCCCACTCCTTCAACTTCTATAAGACCGGCACTACCATCATGATCCCTTGTGCAATTGCCTGCTTCACAATGTTGAATGAACCAAACGCCGAACTCTGGCGTATTTTCTGGGAATTTTTTTGAATAGTTATCGATGCTTAGCAAATCTTGATTTTACTATGACATCTATGACTTTGTTAGATGTACTTCCCGATCAAACTAACAATACCGATAAAGCTGTGAATCCTCTTTTTGGCCAGGAACCATAAGCCCGAAACAGTAAGCCTATCTTGGGTAATCCTCTCTCTTTATTCTTTTCTTGCTCTTCTTTAGCAGGCTTTTTTGAGAACTATTTCACTAACCCCCTTCAATGCAATATAAACTTGCTCTATGCATTTATAATAGCCATTTATACTCAATGCAGTTGCTGAGATATCCATCAGTCCACAAAAATTCAATAAGCCATAAAATCCTAACAAAGGCATTGCATAAACTATTCTTCTGTTTATTTCATAACCATTTTTATTTTTTTGGAGATGAAGGGATTGGTTCACTCTCCTCACAATCCGAATAATTTGTAACTCAAAAATTAATCCTTTTTGACACTTTTAGCAAATTCCACTTTTTTATTACACTTTGCACAAACAACTCTCTGTTGCAATGTAGCAAATACAGACCACTGAGCGATTAAAGTAAGTCAACAGCGGATGGATTTTCACTTCAAGTTGAGGATCGGCGTTTTCAGTTTTCAGCAACACTGGTTTTTTTCTGTATCATCATTTGAAGTATGTTGATTACCCAAAAACTCCTTCTTCCTGAACTATGTGGGACACCACTTTTCTTTTGTCCATGATAAATTTTGAGAGCACACAAGCGAAAAAATTTACCCGGCCGATCTTGAGGACTGAGCGAAAAACCATCACCAACGAAAATTTCTTGTCTGCGTATATTATATCGAAGGGGGGCTCTCTAACTGTAAAGGACAGAATATTTCCGAGAAATGAAGGGAACAAAACAATAAAAACAATCCGAAGGACGCAGCAGCTGCCCTACCGGAAGCGTTCAAAACGGCGGTTTACCGGCGCTCCTCACTCTTTTATACCTGCTTCTCGGTCTTGCTGACCTTCGGGACTAATTCTATATTGTTTCTACGAGTATACAGTAGCAATTTATGAAGAAAAAAAAAATCGATTTTTTCAAAATTGTTTGGAGTAAGCTGGCCTTAAATGAAAGTTTTGATGAAATTAAGAGATGACTAATACATGGAAAAAGTAAGAAAAAAAATAAGTGTTCAACAAAAACACAGAATGTAACACTTAACAACTATAATGAACTCAAGAAACAGGTTGAAAAAAAAAATAATAATTTCATGTTATTTCCAGGAAATTGTCTTTTTATTACGCCTGTTTCCATTCCTGCATTCCTGTCGAATAATTGAGATAATATTACCTCAGCCGATCTGGTCAGTGCCACACTGATACTTGATCATATAATATGCCTTCTTATTAAAATCATCATTTGTGACCCTATTAATTTCAGATGATGCACAATTTGGTACTGGAAGAAGGGGATTTGGTACAAATGGAAAGCGTTTCTCTCCCCGTGGGAACTTTCTCCAAATTCCAACCACTGAATCCGGATTTCCTGGATATTACCAATCCCAAGGCCGTACTGGAAAATTGTTTGAGATCCTTCGCATGCCTCACTAACGGAGATGTTATTGCCGTTAAATACAATCAAAAAGCTTATGAACTATGCGTGCTGGAAACTAAGCCTGGAGACGCTATTAGTATCATAGAATGTGACATGAATGTAAGAATAACAGTTGTAGCTTCATATCTTGCTCTGCGGCATATACATTTTTTACAAGATACAAGAAACTAGTTACTCTTGTACCATTTTTATTGGGTAGTTATTCTTGAACTCGATGGAATGAATTATTTGACTGATTTTTGTCTAGTCAAGTCTAGTCAAGGGTGTTCTGCATTCAATTGAGTGTGTTAACTCAAAAAGTGTTGAGAATGGTGACAATTTTTTTATTTCGAATTCTTGAATCGGCAGGGGGTATACATTTGATGACCAGAAACTTGGAAATTTCAAATGCTCTAGAATACTTCATCAATTTTCCAGACTTTGAAATATGCTTAAGATACTTTGCTACTGAAGAAGGTTGAATGATGAAAATAATGTAATAAAAAATCATGGTCATTTATAAATTCTTCAATTAATTTTTCAGATATTTATGCGAATACTGGAGAACATTTGTTCATTTGTTTCACATATTTATATAAAGCAATAATTAATTGATAACTCTCCAATATAACAATCAATAAAAACCTATTTTGAATCGAAATTTCATAGATCTTCCGGAACTTGCTAAAGAATTAAAATTTCCAGGTTTCTCTTCATCGAATGTAATCTTATTATTATATTATATTTTTAAACGTGCAATTCTTGTATATATATATATATATATACACAGTATGTCTCACTAAGTTGGAACCATATAAAAACTTTTTTATTATTAATGTTAGGAAAAAAAGTTATTCTTCATAAAAAATTCTGCTTATTCTAAAATCTAAAATACAATCATCAGATATCAATTTTTTTTAGTCGTATACGCGGTTCAAATATATGAATTTTACTCAAGAGTAAAGAACCTTTATATTTGAAAATATCGAAAATTGTTAATGAAAAAAGTTGTTCAGAACTAAAAACTACGTTCAAATATGCAATTACATCCATTTACATGGAAAAATCATTTTTCCTATTTTGTCTACAATAACAATACAAATTTAACTGTAGTTACGTGTAATCTCGGATGCACTGATAAAGAAATGATTTGTTAATAGCAAGATATGTTTGACTGAATGTCAAAACGCTTTAGAATTAATAAGACACATAAAAATTGTAGCGTTATTAACTTGTGAAGAGAAAATAGAAATTGTTTTGATTGTGGGAGAAAACTATAAAACGCATAGAAGGCTAGATGGAACAACAAATAAGAACAGAAAAAAATACAAATTCTACGCGGACGAGGTCGAGGGTACCAGCTAGTAAATTGATAATTTGATGCGGTCTGAGAAAAGAAAACATGTAGAAATGGTGTTGGCAACAGAAGTAACATTGCATTTGTTTACAAGGTGGAATTTGAAGCCCCGGTAGGCTACAAAGAACCCGAGCATAAGAAAAGAGAAGAAGAGGAAGTTACCATAGACCCAGCCGAATTGATGCCTGAGCCAACAGGCTTTGTTGCATTCCGTGGAGCTGGGAATCGTTTGGATGGAAAGAAAAGGAAGGACTCCACATCTAGTGACGTATCCCCTCCCAAACCTGTCTATGTTAAAGGTATGCTAGGGTTTATGAAAATAAAGAAAATGCTGGATTTGAAGAAAATAATTCAATGTTTTATTGAATGGAACCCTTCATTTCATATACCGCATGCAAATATTCATAAAACAAAAAATTATGGCATTACACATCACTCTATATCTATGAAACCTTGCTTGAAATTCGTATAAACAAGGAACAATTCAAATTGAACTCACAATTTCATGATCATAACACAAGATTTTGTAATTCTTTCAGACAGGAAAGATTCAAATATGCTATTTGCAAGAAAAATACTTTATATGTAAAACTATATAACCATCTAACGGGAAACTTTTAGCAACTAACAGAGGTTAAATTTAAAAGGGTTCTGAAAAACCATTTCATACAAAACTGCTTTTACTCTGAAACGGAATACCTAAGTAAACTAGACTAGACTTTAAACTGGACCTGATATGAACGGTGTTCTGCTGCATGCCTCTCCGCACTACCAACAATTATTTTTATCAATAAAAATGATAAAAATGTTTTTAAATATAACTTTTAATAGTGTTCAATTCTACTTTTAATAGTGTTCATATTTCATACAATAATAATAATAATAATAATCCTTTATTGCCCAACAGGTAACACCCAATTACAGGACATAATTGAATACTAGGTAGTACATAATTGATAAATAATCTTAACTTTAAACATGAACGTAATCATAACTTTAAACATGACATGATTTAAAACCCTTTATAGGGCATAAGAAAATTCTAGTGTATCGAGAAAAAAAGTGTTTGGGATTGCTTTGTAAGACTACAGAACAAAACAAAAAATTGAAAAAAAATCTATAACCCACACTATTGGTGGAACAGGGTGATCAATATATCGACCAAAGATTGTTCTGGATTCCGCACAATTTGTGGTCATTATACTAACCATCCCAAATGATACACAAAAAATTACCCATTTCCTTTTATTAGACAATAAAAAAATCAAAGATGATTCTCAAAACACATGGATTTCAGTTTTATGGTAGTTGGCCACCATGGAATGGTTCAAAACATTTTATACATAAAGCAAAATTGCATTCTTTACAAATGGTTGTGGACCTAAGAGGTTTGGCTTTGCTACTGCAATAGGCACATCTACGTATTGTACCTTTCACAGGTAGATGTAGTCCAACATCAGCTCTGCGCATTGTTAGTTGAAGAATTAAGTGATCTTCCAGATTTTTTAAAGAGTTTGGCAAATGGTGCTGTTGATGATGTTCTCCTCTGCCTGGAGCTGTAAGTTCCTATGAGTTCATTTGCCAAAGTACTGCAGAAATCCAAGTGAGACATTGGTTTCTCCTTTGTTTCAGAACACTTATTCTTATAACTAATAAATGAATTTACTATTACGGATTCTACTAGATAATAAAATATCTTCATCCACCATCTTCTACTTTTCCAACTGATATTATAAAATGAAATGTACTGGTCAAAGATGTCCACACCACCTATATTTTCATTGTAATCTTTGACGGGCGGAGGACAAAGCAGTGGTTCTTTTTGTCCAGTTTTATTTGTTCTCATGATCTCCACCCTTCTTGAAGGATCGTGAAATGAACTGAGGAGGATCACACTTTTTTGGCCTCGGTCTTTCCATTTTGTGAAACTGATTTCTCCATGGGAAGTATAGTCAGAATCTCCCTTTTTCATTTGTTTTTCAGATCGCAAGAGCTCTCTTGGGTAACGTTTTCTATCTGATCTGAATGTTTCACAGCAAAATATTTTTTTCTCAAGTAAACCTTTTACCAAATCGAACGTACTGAAAAAATTATCGAAATAGAGGTAGTAGCCCTTATCGATATACTTTTCCGAAAGATCTTTGACAACCCGTGCTCCGAGAGTATCATCTACTGATCCAGTTGATTTGCCCTCATAGACACTGAACTTGAGCATGTACCCTGTCTTAGCATCTGCCATCACCCATACCTTGAAACCACGTTTTTTTTTTTTGTCATGTACGGTTTCAAGCTACATCGTCCTTTGAAACCCACCATACTTTCGTCTATGGATAAATTCCTGCCTGGCTGGAAGGATTCATAGAACTCATCGTTGAGATGAGAAATCAATGGTCGAAGCTTGTACAATTTATCAAATTTTTTCAAATTTCTTTGGGGCATTTGATTGTTGTCGTTCAGATGTAGATACCGAAGTACTTTCAGAAATCTTTTAATTGTCATTACCTTGGTTATTCTTGGTACTGAAAAATTCTGATCTGTTGACCAATATCGCCTCATTGATGGTAAGGAATGAAAACCCATTATGATGAGAAAGAAGTCCAATGAATGATTTTAGCTCCTCTACATTCAATTCTAAATCAGTTCCATTCTGCTTTGCATACTTTTCTGCATAATGTCATCAGACATAAAGTGTTGAAAAATATCGGAGGGCTTGTCTATATTTACGTTGAAAGTAGGTCCATAAGGCTCTTGAAAACAATAATTATTGAAAGCTCTCGGTTTGACGGGATCCTTGGTGAAAGTGTACTTCGGATTGGTGACATCAGTAGATCGATTGGTGGTTACCACGCGTGGCATTGTAGCAATCGCTTCACTTATGGGATGATTATCCTCTTCCTCTCCCGCAGTTACATCTAACTCATCTGATTGTAATGTATAAGGCATTTCTACTTCATCCACCCAGTTTCGATCTGTTATCGAATCGTCACTATCTTCTTAGTAGTCAGCAGTTATCAATTTCCGTTTATTTGAAGATCTTTGATTGACCTGATTGATTGCTCTTGAACAACTTGGTTCAGAATGTTCTCCTGGAACCCCAATACAATTCTGGGTAATATTTTCTTTGTTGGTATATAATGAGGAAACCGACAAACGACTAGAAGTGGACGTGCGACTTTCAGGAGCTCTCGCAATACATATATCAGAATTTATGGCTTTCTTCCTCTGAAGTTATTTTCGTCAAATTGAATTTTCGACTCATGACCCGAAAATTATTTCCAAATGAACCCCTTTCCCCATATAGATGAAAGCAGATAGGTATTCAAATTCAAAAAATTTCTAATTCTCCACAATTCCTCAATCACCCTGTACAGAAAAAATTGTTTGATTACTCAGTTGTTTTTTTTTTCATTTGGCTTAGAACAGACAGAATTGAAATGAAATCCAGCAGTTCTGATACTGTTGGGGTCAAGTGTGCCATGTTCAATAGAATACGAATCCTATTTCCAGTCATTATTTTAGATATAGCCCAAATTATTTTCCCAGACGAAATAAATGTAGATATAAAACTGTTAGCATTGGATATTATAACTATCAGACTTGAATACTTCCTTTCAGCAAAGCAAAAGACAACAAAAAATCTGTGAAAAAAAAATTGTACCTAACCTTGAAATTGTATAAAAAATAAATGAAATGTTTTTTGTAAAGAATATGAGAGATAAAAAAAACAAGTTTCAGATATGTCGACGTGAATTGCAAGGAGTGTTTTTTCTCCCGATGATTGTATAGAAACGAACACAGAATACGTATTGGACTTACCAAAAAATCAGTTAGTAAACAACACTCACAATTTCTGTTGGGATAGTTATTGAAATAATAGCGCGGAAGTCACTCAGCTAACTAACCACTTTTCATTGAACTTCTGCGCTATTTTCTATGTGGTCACTTGAGAATGTTATAGGCGTTTAAGGATTTATGTTTTCACCATTCCGGAGGTATTCACCCGAGTTGAGTGAATATGAAATTTCGCACGTAATATTGACGGTATTAATATTAATGTGTATTACATTAGTGAGACAAAAGTTATTAAGTAATATTATAAACCTATTATTGTTGTTTAATTGAAATAAAAAAAAAGCAGATCAAATATAGTCACTTCCATATTTCCATTGCTACTTCTTTCATATGCTTCACAGAACAGATATTAATGTTGCAGAAACTGCATATTGAGTTGTAGTTATCGCACATATATTTAATTGGAGAATGGAAGATTAAGTTTGTTAGTGCTGTGGGGCAGTAAAAAGTGATATTCAGCCGTGACTGAATCCTTAGTACTCTAAAGTTCAACTCCGATAGGAGCAAACTGCAGTCTATTTAGCCGTGCAGCAGTTTATGTAGAAAAGTTATTAAAGCACATTTTCTCCTTTTTTCCAAAGAAATGAATTGAAAGTGGTTAAGGAGGTTATTGTGGTCAGCACCTCTAGGTGGATAGATACCACAATTTTTGAAGTACATGAATTTCAAGAACTTTATACTTTTTCAATTGTGTACTCGTGACAAAAGAAGTAGGGGCTTCAAATAATTGAGCAGTATTCTAGCTTGGATCTGGCATGAGGAGCACAATATTTTCAGACCATTAATGTTTGTAACATTTTGGCAGTTTCTTATGATAAATCCTAACATTCTATTTGCTTCAGAACCTTTTTTATTTATGTGATTACCAAAAGTCATTTTGGAGTCAAAGAATATACCTAAATCTTTGGTCTCATCGCAACAAGTCAGTACACTTTCTCGGATATTGTATGGATGTTCAATATATGTATGTTTTCTAGTATATGACATAGCTTTGCATTTACCGATATTCAGATGTAGGTTATTAGTTTCGCACCAAGCCTGCACATTATCTATGTTTTCCTAAAGTTTTATGCAATCATCCACCTTTTGTATGGAATTCAGTATTTTCAGATCATCAGCAAAAAAAAAGCTTCATAGAATTTGTTTGTGTGCTTAAATCATTGATAAATATTAGGAACAACATTGGTCCCAAGTTCGATCCTTGGGGTACACCAGACGTAGTGATTATTGTGTTTGACTTGTATCCATTGTAATGAACTAGTTGGTTTCGGTTAAAAAGGTATGATTCAAAAAACCTATGTGTATCTGTACGACACTTTGTGATCTTAAATCACTTTATCTATATACATATATATAAATATTTTTCCTTTTTTTTTCAACAATTGACCAGTCACAAACTGAATGTAAATTGATGGAAATAAACTCTACTGTACTCTATTCATTCTTTAAATGATGCTACTTAAGGTAGTTCCGCCACGAGACAGTTAAATTAGGAAATTATTTTCGACGGAATCGAAAAATTTCAAACGACTTTTCGATTTAAAACGCGAAAAATAATTCTTTTTGAAGGGGGGCACTTGCCCCCCCCCAATCGACTCTAGAATATTTCTTCGTTATAGAAAGTCGGCGATGTCCCCGAAAAGCGCAGCAAAAAAAATAAATTCAGATATAGAGGTGTTGTTCACATGTTAAACAATACGTATGCCAAATTTTAATAATTTCCTAATTCAACTGTCTCGTGGCGGAACTACCTTAACAGAGTTCCAGTATTTCACTTGCCCTATTTATGTATTGAATGAACGGAATTTGACTATCCATTGATAGCATCTTGAGAAATTTTGCAACACAGTAGATTGTAGGGGGCTCGATATGGCTCTTCAGCCTCTCCGTACCCTGACCTATAAGGTCTTTTGTACATTACCCTTCATCTAAGTTCCTAATGTCAATAATCATATTTTGACGAATTTATTATATATCGAAATGGTACCCATAATAGGCGAGATAACTAATTTCTGGAAAAAATACTACAATGTCCAGAACGATAAGAAAAGTGGTTAGTTTTTTTTTAATTTTTTTTTCGAAGTCGTTTTTTCAAAAAAAAAATTTCAAAGAAGTGTTCCTGTTTAAACACTGCGGAACCCGCGCCAGGATGTGACGTAACAAGTTCAGAACTATCACCGATCGCTGAGAATTTCAGCGATGACAAGCGTTATTCATAATATTTCTTTACAATGTATGCTAGCCGAAAAAATAATGATATAGCACTCGGTATACATACATATTATTCAGAAATATTCTGGGTGATTCTAATTCGATTGAACGTAGAAGATCTCATGGTCAGATGAATATGGTAAAATAAAATTACCATAAATTCCTCCATTTAAAAATACATTTTCAAATGTTTTTCTTCGGAGCCTATTACTATCACCGGAGATATGGTCATAAAAATCGGAGTTCTCTGTAAAAAGTAATGCGTGGTCATACATTAAAAAAAAAAAAAAACCTATTTTCGTCAGTTAAAAAACTAGATAAAATTAATAAATAACAAAGTGTACCTTGATAGTCAGAGATATAAGAAGATGGGTTCCTTACCTTTTCAAGTGTTATCTAAAGCACTATTTGGTGATTGTGGATAGTTTGATGAATTTATACTTCAGTATTAGGAATATTTGTATGTTCCATAATCAGATGAACATACATTTTTATTTGGCCAATTGTCTTTGGTCTGTCTGTCCAGATGAATAAATGCCTAATTTAAAAAAAGTCCTAATGATCTGATTTTTAAATAACAAATTATGTGTATAACATCTGTATTAGTATTTTATGCAGTGCTTGTTTTTGTGCTAATATCTATAGATATTTAATTTGTCTTTACTTTTTTCAGTTGTTTTACATGAAAGAGTTGCATATTATTGAATGTTTACAGGTATACCAGATTACGATTATAAAATTGGTACACTGAGGTTCATCAGGAGACCAACAAAACAGAAGAACAATGACAATGAAGAGAATGACGAATTCAAAGCTTTCAGTGGTACAGGATTTAGCTTAAGAGGTAGAAATTAGATTCGAGTCTATAATGTAACTGTGATAATGATATTGTTTTTTCTCAGATAATGAATAGCCGAGGTGAAATGAGATTTAAAAAAATCTAGTATATTTATAAAAATAAAATAAAAATGGAATATTGTTTTTCACTATTTGGATGCATTACTAATAGATGAAAGATATTGGTTTCATGATTTCCAGTTTAACAAATTAAGAAATGAAAAAGGTGTAAACGAGAAAAAAAAACTGTTTTTCCACACCCAAATTGATGTTCTTTTCACGAATCATATACAAAGTCAAAAACCCAGTATTTATTAAATATTAATGTACAAAGTGACAAACTTTTTGAATAATTATTCATTGAATTAACCTAACAAGCTGTACATGGATTGAATAAAAAATTTACATACGTTTTATCTTATTCTTTTTTTTCATTCAACCAACAAGTTTGACTCATGACCGCTCCAGCTGCATGTATAATGAAATTACAATTATTTTATTTGTAGAAATTTGTTGCTTTTGAGGAGTTGAATAAGTGTTGAAAATTTTAGCATTAGCACCTATTTTTGGGATTTCTGTATTATATTGCACTTGAGTCGATGTGATTTTCAAAACTTCTAATAAATGTTTGACTCACTCAATAGTAGAGCTGTCCCAAAACACTGTGCTTAGTGCTCGTGAAAACAGTCAAAGCACTTTTTTGAACCAGTGCTTAGTGCTTCGAGCAATTCACGAAAAGGCTTAGTGCTTAGTAATCCCGCTCCAAAGCACTTTCCGGGATTACTAAGCATTGAGCCTTCTCCTACCTATGAATCTGTGAAAGTTTTTGAAACATGGAAATGTGGCCAGCTGCACCCCCAAGAGCTACTAATTACAATGTTTACTAAGATTTTGATCTCTGCAGGCGCATACTGGGACACTTTTGGGGCCCAAGAAACTGTTCTCCGAAAGGGCCCAGACGATTTTTTAGGAACATGGAATTTTGTTTGCTTATGTCCTGTGTGAAATAGGAGGTATTGGTATTAAAATGAAGGAATACAAAATGATATGAATAGTTGAAAGTGAGGGGTCGAAAATTATAAATATTCTAAGTTTTAATTCATATGAAACTGGACAATAAATGTATATTCAATATCTGGACACTTTGTATTCATAAAAAGAACAAAACCGACGTTATGGATTGGTGAGGGAATTTCTTATGCAAAAAGGTATTTGGTTTGGTCTTGTAGAGTTTTTCTTAGATTCTAAATCTAATTTGTGCAATAGAAACATCTCCGTTCAGAAATCAAACCGCAAATGTCCCATGCGAAAAACAATCCGATTTATAAAAGAATAATCTAACATATAAGTCGTGGAAACCCTTGTAATATACCGGTTATATTCCAAGCTATCGGTGCTGTGCATGGCTATGATACCTGGAACCAAGGCCTTACCCAGGGGGCGGGGTTAAGGGGGCAGCCCCCCCCTAAATCCTGTAAAATATATCTGGAATAAGGTGAAAATCAGGTTGTTTTATGTACATCCCATACACTAATTCACATTTTTCAATTTTGTTTAAATACCCTTAGTTATTCTAAATATAAACTATTCGTAACATTCCAACTAATAATCCTGAAAAGTTTAAAAGTTGCTGTTTCGACCTCAGGTGACTTAATACATTGCATTATTTACTTTAGAACCCCCCCATCCCATCTGTTATATGTTCTGACAGCGACGTCCCGACTATGACCGCAAGTGCGTATGGTATATCCATTCTTAGTTGAATGAGAAAGGGGTTTATCATCCACCCCTAATAAAACATAATAAGATTTGCGCTTTGATAGAAAATGCCGTCATAGGCGGAGATTTATTCTTTTACTTTGCCTATTTTTATTTAAAAACTAACTTCGGTAAACTATCTGGAAAAGGACATTAAAGGATTTAGAAGGGATTTTCAATAATAACATTTTTCCTTAATCAAACAATTTGCCTTTGGCCAGTAAATAACTTGGTTTTCGTCGAAAAGTTGAACTGACATTCGGTTTTGACAAATTTATTTTTATAATTTCACAAAACAAAACGTAAAAAATGAAAATTATAATTATACAGGATTATAATGAAAATTGTTCCAATCGTAAAACCCAAACAATATACATTCTAGATCCTTAAAAAATCAAATGAACGAGCTAGAAATTATAATTTTAAATGTACAGGCAAATATTATTATTATTACTGAAACATGGCTATGTGAAGAAGAAGAAAAATACTATAATTTTGACGGATACAAATCTGTTTTCTCGAGTAGAAGAAGAATTCGTGACTTACTTAGCAGTAGAACTAAAAAGCCCAGATATTTTGTTATTCGGAATATATAGACCACCATCCAGAACAAAATTACAGTATTTCTTCAATTTCATAGATCAAAAGTTGGAAAAATGTAATTCCTCTAAAACAGAATGTTTGTTTTTTGGAGATGTGAATATATATTTACTGAAAGATGACAGAGATAAAAAACAAATATTGAATATTTATAACTCAAATAATTTTATGATTTGTAATGAAAAAATACCGACTAGAGAAGTGAAGATTAGTTCAAGCCTCATTGACCACATTATAACGACTTCCAAAAAACAAATTAAAACATTTATAACTGACAGTTCTTTAAGTGATCATAAAATACAGATAACTTCTATAAAATGTTTGCAAAATAATAAGAAAAACAAATATATAACCAGGGAATTTTATTTTTTTTATTTAGATTC
The DNA here is from genome assembly GCA_018342105.1 of Gonioctena quinquepunctata. Classification (NCBI taxonomy): domain Eukaryota; kingdom Metazoa; phylum Arthropoda; class Insecta; order Coleoptera; family Chrysomelidae; genus Gonioctena; species Gonioctena quinquepunctata. The sequence goes on along the minus strand of JAFIRS010005412.1, from coordinate 39,558 downwards.
TTTCAATTATAAAATTTCAGAATCTAACAATTCTAAAGATATCTATAATGAACTAATACATACTTTTTAATTTTCCTATACCTACAATTAGATGTATTAAAATCAGAGTTAAATCAAAACTATGGTTTAATGAAACTTTAAGTTATTTAATAACAACTAGAGATACATTTTTATAAAAAAAACGTATTCTACAAAATCTCTATTATTTGGAACAATATAAACAATTTAGTGAAAGAGTCTACTAAAAAAGAAAAAAAAATATAAAAATCAATTTTCAAATGCCAGCACCTCATAACAAATTTGGAATGGAATCAACTCATTGTTATATAATACGCCAAATTATACAAATAAATATAAAATTAATGAAATTGAAAAAATGGATTAAAAATAACCAATCCTACTGAAATATGTGAGGCAATTAAAAATCACTTCGTTTCTATAGTTTCGAAAATTTCGTCAAGTTCGATGAAAATTATCCAAATCAGGAACCTTCAAATTGAATGTCAATATTTTTAAAACCTACAAACATCCTGGAAATAAAGGAAATCACAGACAGTTTAGACAGTAAGATGTGGATTTGATGAAATCACCGTAAAAGTTGTAAAAATGGTTAATCTGAAATTTCTCCAATTTTATCAAATCTTTTCTCGAAATCTTTTGATAGAAAAAATGAAAACGGCCAAAGTTATTCCTGTGTTCAAGAATGGCAGAAAATGTGATTTAAATGATTATCGTCCAATATCCATTCTGCCTATATTATCAAAAATCATTGAAAAAATAATTGATATTCGACTTTTTGGAGAAAAATGTTTTATTACATGATGGTCAGTATGGTTTTCGTCGATGAAGAGATACGGAAGCAGCGATTATAGATATTAGTTACAAATATAACAAAATTGATGAAAACAAAAAATGTTGTCTATCTCTGGATTTGCGGAAGGCTTTCGATAGTGTAGACCATAAGATAATACTTGACAAATTATATAATATTGGAATAAGATAAAAACTCCACATTTGGTTTCAACATTATTTGTGTAATCGAAAACAATTTGTCTGCCTCAATGATAAAAAGAGTTCAGTGAAGGAAATAACTTGTGGAGTTCCCCAAGGTTCAATACTCGGTCCAGTTTTATTCCTTATTTACATAAATTCTATGCCTAAATTGAATCTCGCGGGTGAAATCAAATTATTTGCAGACGATACAAATCTGATTTATTTTGCTGAAAATTTCAATGAGATTCAAACTTCCATAAAAAGTGACTTGAACCTAATATCATTTTGACTACAACATAAATCATCCTTAAATTATAAAAAATCATCCTATATGTATATTTACAATCGAAACCCAAATTTGGTTGATATTCCTTTGACTTTTGAACAAGAAATTATTAATTAAAACCTGTCACAAAACTTTTAGGATTATATGTATATAGATTGAAAATTATCATGGGTTAAACATATTGAAAAGATATGACATACATTCTCTCCACTGATAGGATTATTATTCAAATTAAGGGATTATATCCCTCGTAAATATCTTCTAAACATTTACTATTGTTTAATTTACAAATTTACAATATTTAGTGCCGATTGGGGTACAGCAAATGATTCAGTAATTAGACCATAAAAAAAATTACAAAACAAGACAATAAGATTGAATCATCTGGAACCTACCAAAAATTTATATAAACCCAATAATCTTTTAGATATTAATGATTTATATAAATTCAAAATATGTAAATTTATTCATTTCGTAAGAAACAATATGAAATTTTCCAATTTAAATTAAATGTCAATGAAGTACATTTTTTATTGTTTATCATAGTTTCTTTAATTTTTTTATTTAAATAATATATAAAGATATTTTTAAATTAATTATTGGTTCTTCTCTACCTATTGAGAATTTTTTCCATGAATAATGTAATTTTGTATCTATTCGAATTAAATAAACTTTGATTGGCAATTTGTTTTTTAATGGTAAAAAAATAACAAAAACAACTATATACGGCAAAATGTTCAAAAAAATTTGTTTGTAATTTTTATAGAATTTTCTAGAAAAATTATTAAATAAAAATTTTGAACAGTTTGTCGTATATGGTTGTTTTTGTTATTTTTTGTTCCATTGAAAAAAATATAATAATGCCAATCAAAGTTTGTTTTTAACATATTGTTAAGAGAATAAACAATTACATAATTATTAAAAACAAATTTTTCTTATTAGGTGGAGAATAATCGATTATTAATTTTAAAGAAAAACATTCTCGATATATTATTTGAATAATAAAAAAAAGTTATAAACAATAAAAAAATAACTTGGAATATTTTTTCTTAATCATAACAAATTCTCAGCAACCTAATGCAAGAAAACAATTTCTGAAAAATATTCAACTTATACATCTGTTTATGAATATTTTATAAACAAATTGCGTATTTTTTTTAAATTGTTGTAAAATGCCTTTGTAAGACATAAAACTGATAATGATGTGAAATCTCAATAAAAAAACTGTACAATATTTATTTAATTTTTCATAATTTGTTAACTTCAGAAATTTATAATTGAAAAAATAATCAACTTTTATACAATTTTATAGGTGATATTATCGAGTACACATGTAAAATGTGCTCCAGGAAGCAAAACAGAATATGGAGTCATTCTGTGAACAATTATTACGTTTTTAATAAAATCGGTGGTTCCAAAAAAATTACTTAATTAACAATAGCCTCACATTATCAAAATTTTTTTTTTTTTTTAAATCTTTACGAACATATTTTCCTTGATAAAAAAGTGTCATCATATTTTAAATAGAATGCCAGTTAGTGTGGTTGGATTAGCTCTACTTCATGTTCATAGAGATGTGCAAATAGATGTTTCAAATGTTATTGAAAGGTTTGCAAATAAGAAATACAGGAGACTGCATTTCATTTTGTGATTTTTAGTTTAACGAACGAACTTATAAGTATATTCATATATCTTTTATTTTATAACATTTTGTATTTATGTTTGAATTTGTGTGAAAAAAAATACTTATGTTTTTTGTACCTATTTAACTTTTTTGTGTCATTATCCCCCCCCCAAGCATAATTCCTAGATACGCCACTGGACTGTCCCTATCATAAACTGTAATAGTTTCTTGGGGTGACAATAAATGATGATGATGAAGTGAAGGTCAAATCTAGTTTGAAATCACCTTTAAATTTTAAAATTTCCAAAAATAAATTCACCTTGAGAAATTATTTTCACAAGATGTAATATCTGAGGATCGAACCGAAGAAAAGAAAAATTAAAATAAAATCACTCGTGTTGCCTATTTGGGTAAACATATGACGCCATATCAGCTTTATCCAAACATTTTATGTGTGCCCAATTTTTGCAGAGAGTGCAATTGTATCCACTGCTCCCGGGACTTTTGGTAAAAAAAATATAGACCTTTTTTGTTCTAAATGGCGTGTTCTACATACCCTTTCAAGGAGCGCATTATTTTCAGGGACACGCTGTATACTACCACTACAATACACTCTTTAGATAACTTGGTGTAACAGGTTACGAAAAATGTTGATTGGGCAGTGTACTGTGAATGAAGAAGAAATTCAGAAATATTTTTTCCTCGACAACCTTACAACGTGTAGTAAAGAACCTACTTACATTATGAAGTGATCGTAACATTTTATGAGTTTGAAAAGCAGTAATAGGCCAGTAGATATAGACAATCAATTCACATTAATTCCAAAAGTTTTCAAACTCAATGGTATGTTAGTGAATGAATGAAAACAAACTATAATAGTCTAACTCGACAAGTTGAAAATGGTCTAAAATAGAGATACTGCTCTTAAAATTATGTGTGATAGCTCATTGGATCCAGAATAACGCCTAGAAAAATGTGCCAAAAGCGTGTATTAGTACATAAAAAATTGCAAAAGTTATAAACAATTGAAGATGAAAAAAAAATGGCATTTCGTTTTCTGCCAGTATTTCATAAACTATCGATACTTAAGAAATTTCAAAAAAAGATTCTGAAAGAGGAGGAAATTTCCAATGAAAAACTCCACGCTGCCGGAACTCTATCTCCATTATTTATAATTTTAATTTAACGCTGAAAATGGGTCTCCGAGCGACATTTTTAGGTTGTGCGCACGGCGTCAAAAGCGAGTACGACACATTAATTAATTTATTTAAGGTATTATTTTTTTTTTTTTAAAAAATTATGATGTATTGGAACACTATAATAATTTATTCCCGTTGGGAATTTCACTAAAAGTTTATTTTTCAACAAGTTAAACGATTGTTAACTAACAAAATTTTCTCAAACTTCTGTGTTAATTGTAAATGAAAAAAAATCTTTAAATAATTGTCGTACAAATTTTTCACTTCGTAGAGCCTTTCTTATATACATACTCAAAAAAAAAAAATATTCATACTTTGTTTATAATAATTTTTGTACTTGACAAAAACTAAAAAATCCAAGTAATGTTCTTGAAAAAAAAATTTTTTTTCTTAATCATCATATTATCGTTTTTTTATCAATACAAGATATACATTGATTTGAAAAAAAAAAATTCCCGCCATTTGTTGATCAATTTTTTATAAAAAAATTGATTATTTCAATTTTTTGAAAAATTTTTTCCACAACTTCATTATATTACAAATATTATAATTTTTGAAAAAAAAAATTTTTAATAAAATTTTTAATTGTTTATAATAATTTTTTTTATATTTCTATTGTTTAGATAATTGGTTAGTTTTTTTTTCAAAAAATCATAATTGACAGTCCTCTATGGAGTAACAAAACATTTTTTTTATCAACAATTCCATTGTTTATTAACTTACCAATTTGTTATAAACAAATTTTTAACTTTTTTTTTTTTTTAAATTTGATTTAAAAAACAACATATAAACAAAGTATAAAAAAAAAATCCCAATATTTTTTTTTTCATTTTAAAAAAAATTTAAATTTTTTAAAAATTAAAAATTTTTTTAACAAATTGTTAGTTAATAAACAATGGAATTGTTGATGAAAAAAATTGATTTTTTTGTTACTTCATAGAGGACTGTCAATTATGATTTTTAGAAGAAAAATAATTCCTTAACTGATTATTTAAACACTAGAAATATAAAAAAAACTATTATAAACAATTAATTATTGTTATTAAGAAAAAAATTTATTTAAAAAAATCATAATATTTGTAATATAATGAAGTTGTGAAAAATTTTTTTTTCAAAATATTGAAATAATCAATTTGTTTATGAAAAAATTATCAACAAATGGCGGGAAAATTTTTTTTTGCAAATCAATTTATATTTTGTATTAATAAAAAAACGATGATATGATGATTGAAAAAAAAAATAATTTTTTCAACATTACTTGGATTACTTGAAAGTACAAAAATTGTTATAAACAAAGTATGAATATTTTTTCAACTTTTATGGCCTGATCTTGTTGAGTATGTATATAAGAAAGGCTCTACGAAGCGAAAAATTTTTACGACAATTATTTAAACATTTTTTTTCATTTACAATAAAAACAGAAGTTCGAGAAAATTTTGTTAGTTAACAATCTTTTAACTTGTTGAGAAATTAACGTTAAAGAAAATTTCCAAGGGGAATAAATTATTCATAGTGTTCCGAATACACCATGATTATTTCAAATTTAAAAAAACATATTTGATACCTTAAATAAATCAATTAATGTGTCGTACTCGCTTTTGACGCCGCGCGCGCAACCTAAAAATGTCGCTCGGAGACCCATTTTCAGCGTTAAGTTAAAATTATAAATAATGGAGATAGAGTTTCGGGAGTTTGGAGTTTTTTATTGGAAATTTCCTCCTCTTTCAGAATCTTTTTTTGAAATTTCTAAAATATTGATAGTTTATGAAATATTGGCAAAAAACGAAATGCGATTTTTTTTTTCATCTTCAATTGTTTATAACTTTTGCAATTTTTTATGTGCTAATACACGCTTTTGGCACATTTTTGTAGGCGTTATTCTGGATCCAATGAGCTATCTCACATAATTTTAAGAGCAGTATCTCTATTTTAGACCATTTTCAACTTGTCGAGTAGACTATAAAATTTTGCAGAATTCTGCGATGAACGGAATATTGTTTTGATTTCAAAAAACATTTTCATGCTTTATTTTTGCACTGAAAATTGCAAAAGCTCTGCAAACTAGCCATACCGATAGTGATGATCTTTTACAACATGCATTAAGTTTGCAACCTTGTTAAAGTTACGGAACCTTGTTTTTTGTCATTTTTTTAGGTTTATAATCGTAATTTGTTTAAAAAAATTACAAAAGTTCTGCAAATTGGATAAGTGAACGGAAAAAAGTTTAACATATTCACATATCTACATTTGCACCCATTTCTAAAAAACGCATCATTTATTTATCAAACTATTAATTGACGCTACCATTTTCAATACACACAAACATTGAAATTATTACAAAAGTTTTTTATTGTGGTAGCAAATAAAGAGAATATCGGTCTCAGTGGATATGTAACTTTGCAACCTCATACCAAAAACGGAACCTATTTATTCACTAATATAATTTTTTTGCATTTTTACAACTGCTGAAATAATTGCAAAAGTTCTGCAAATTGCAGTTCTAATTACGACTAATATTTTACGTGACGCAAGATATTTGCAACCGTCATTAATCAATGGAACATTTTTTTGCGCGACCCTAAGGAGGGTATTATCAGCCTATGTATGTTTGTTCCTTTGTGGCGCTCTAGATGGTGGGCCGATTTTGATTATTCTTACGTCAATCGAATTGTCTTAATCTTGCGAGAGTCACTAAACACATGACAGTAATCAAAATTCAATATGGTGACACCCAGACGCCATATTGTGAATAAAGAACGGAAATGACAGTTATAATAAAAATTCAATATGGCGACAACCAGACGCCATATTGTTGAGCAGAGCGTCGGGCAGAACTTTGTTGTGCAAATAACTTGTACCAATGAATGTAATTTAACGTGAATTCCAAACGTATTTATTAGTGAAAATATAAAATGAATATTAACAGTTGAAAAATGTTTGACAAGACTGTGACATATATAAACATATCCATGAAAACGGTATGACTCGCATTTATCTTGAATCCATTTCAACACTTCCCCTCGAGGCAATTCCAGTTTCTTGAATGAAAAAACGGGACCCAGTCCGAACATCTCCACACAAGCTTCATGTTTCGCTTTCGGTAAACCCTTTGTGAAAATATCGGCTGTCATGTTTCTCGTTGACACATGTTTCACTGTGAATTCTTCGTTTCTAATCGAATCTCTGATGAAATGATATCTCAGATCGATGTGTTTGCTTCTAGCATGAAATGTTGAATTTTCTGCTAGTTTGAGTGCGCTGAAATTATCATTGAAAATTATTATGTCCGTCAACTCTTCAAGTTCCAAATTCTTCATGAAATTCCGGAGATATATCGCTTCTTTTGCAGCCTCAGTCATCCCCATATATTCTGCTTCGGTAGAGGAGAGGGCGACTGTGCGTTGCTTTTTCGAATCCCATGAAATTGGACTTCTGGATAAAATAAAAGTATATCCTGAATAGGATCTTCTGTCATCGAGACAAGATCCCCAATCAGCATCCACAAAACCTGTCAAAACTTCTTGATCTGGTGAATAAACAAGTCCCAAATCAATGGTTCCTTTCAGGTAGCGTAGAACACGTTTACCTGCAGTCCAATGTAGCTTATCGTAGCAATTGTTGTACTGCCCAAGATAACTAACTGCAAAGTAGTCGAGGTATTACAAGACGTCTTACGTGTCCGTATAACCCAGAACAAAACGGTATTGCAGAAAGAAGAAACCGTACACTCCTAGAAACAGCAAGATGTCTACTCATGCAGTCTGGTTTACCATCTTCATTTTGGGTCGAAGCCGTCAACACGGCGAATTACATCCGAAATCGGTGTCCTACAGGAGTTTGAACGGAAAAACTCCGTATGAGGTTTGGAATCGAAAGAAACCAGATGTATCCCATTTTAGAGAATTCGGCTGCAGAGTTTTCTGTCTCAACAAGGATCCAGGTAGAGGAAAATTCGACTCTAGATGCAAAGAAGGCATTTTCCTGGGATATTCCGAACAATCAAAAGGATATCGAATTTGGCTGAAAGAAGAACGGAAAATTCACATAACAAGAGATGTGACATTTTTTGAGAAAAATCAATCAAGTCTTGATGAATATCAAGATTTTGTTCCGATTGAAAATGAGGTAAATATAAGATGTATAAAAACCCTGGTGCTTGCACTTATACCTGTAGAAGTTTGGGATCGACTTGGCGACACTTGGCCTACTTGATAATAGAGATTACTAGCGTGTCAGATGGCGCCAATTTCGATTTAGTTTCAATTCAGTAACAGGGTATATTTATTTACTCAGATTTCTTTTTGAGGCGAACTGTGCGCTGGTTCTAATTCTAGCTTTGCTATTGGTTTGAAAGAGACATCTGTCAAACTTCACCAATAGCAAAGCTAGAGTTAGAAGCCCCCGAACATTGCACAAAGAAAGCACTGTCCTGTTGTTTTTCGTATTTTGAACGATTTGAATTTGAGGTTAACTGCATTTTGACAGACGGAGAATTGGAAATGAAATTGTCATTAAATTGCAGAAAATATAAAATTCAATGCATACAATATAATGAACTATGGAAATATCATTATTAGTCAATTCGTCAAGATTTGTACTTGCTTTTGGTACTAAATACAGGCGAAAATTCGAATCTGCGGCTTTATACTGTCCACATAAAATGCAAATGTGGCCCATTCTACAAAAAGTATCCTTACACACTACACTACTTGAAAATTAACAATTCCTCACGCACTAATGAACTGATGAAGGAGTGGTTTTTTTAAAGAACAAACTCAGGAATAAGCTAAGCAAGATTTCATATCAAAGAGATGGAAAACGCATAGATACCGACAAAACACTGAAAATAATTTCATATAAGATGCTGCAGATGTCAGAAATTAAGTTCTGACACAAGCGAGAATATAGACAAACATTTATGGACGGCGCCATCTACCACAGAGAGAGAAGCTCTGTTGAAGTAACAGGTGGTGTCCCCTCAAAAATCTAAACAATATCGAATCAGTTCATTCACCAGGGTTTTTAGACATCTTAGGTAAATAATTCACCTCGAACAATTGACATTGAAGTTAGAAATATCATGCCTGAACCTGACATGAATCAAACTAGTGAACCAGAACCTGAGGATAATGTTCAAGAGGATGAAGAACCCCAAATATGTCATGAACAACACTCTTTACTCAGGAGAGGACCTGGCAGACCGAGAATTGAAAGGTCGGGTTCTAGGGGAAGACCTCGGAAGATTTATAGAGCGATGGAAACTCAACATGAAGAAGGAAACATTGCACTTATTTCAGAAATTCCAATGAAACATGCGATGTCTGGACCTGATAACACCGAGTGGTACCATGCTATGGTGGAAGAAATTAAGTCCATCATAAAAAATGATACCTGGGAACTCAAGGAACGTCCAAAAGACCGACATATAATTGGAAGTCGTATGGTTTTACGAAATAAGTACAGAGCTGATGGAACACTCGATAAAAGGAAAGCACGACTTGTAGCCCAAGGTTTTAGTCAAGAACCAGGTATACATTTCAATCAAACTTTCGCTCCAGTTGCAAGATTAAGTTCGATTCGACTTGTTACGGCACTGGCAACCAAATTCAAAATGTCACTTCGACAGTTTGATGTAACTTGTGCGTACCTAAATGGCGAAATCGAGGAAGAAAATATTCATGGAACCACCGAAAATGTTGAAAGAAATTCTGGAAACGATCGTCAGTGCGGAAAGTTCGAACTCCAATGTTATCACGAGAGCGGCTGATATGTTGGATCAACTTCGTCTAGGAAAACAAGTTTGTTTATTGAAAAAATCACTATACGGTCTTCGTCAAGCCGGAAGAAGTTGGTATAACAAACTGAATAGCGTTTTGATATCATTCGGAGCCAAGCCTTCAAATTCCGATCCATGCGTCTATCGCATAAATCAAGGGGATGACTTGGGAATGATTGTGATTTATGTTGACGACATCCTGGTAGTTTCGAAAAATCCAAGTACGGCGGATACGATATATCAGAAACTATCGAATCATTTTGATGTGAAGGACTTGGGAGAAGTCGGATATTGCCTTGGAATAGAGTTTTCGAAGAAAGAAAATGGAGTATCAATGCATCAAAGAGGATACATCAAAGAATTACTGAACCGTTTTGGGATGACAGATTCGAATCCAGTGTCAACTCCATTGGACCCCAATGTGAAATTAAAAAAGTCCGAAGGAGCCCCAAACGAAGATGTGCAAAAAATACCGTATCGTGAATTAATTGGTGCTTTGACGTACCTGAGCACTACAACGAGACCGGATATTAGCTTTGCAGTTATTCTTTATCCAATTTTGTACACTGCTCAAAGAAGCTGCGTCCCCTTCAATCGGAAATGGTTTCGATAATTCACCATTTACGTATACCCATGCATCATTCTTGATCAGTAAGGCCTCCATTTGCATTTTCCAGGTATCATAATTATTTTTGCTCAGGGTTTCAATTCTGGATATATTCGCCGAATTCATATTCACAGAATCACTTATATTTTACACTATGAGAGTCTTTCAATACGTTTTTACTGGACAGGAACACTTCTTGGTTAACTTCAGTTGGTACACGAATTCTAGGCTAACAGATTTCAGATCCTGGGCCCATAACCTGTTGAGCAGAGCGTCGGGCAGAACTTTGTTGTGCAAATAACTTGTACCAATGAATGTAATTTAACGTGAATTCCAAACGTATTTATTAGTGAAAATATAAAATGAATATTAACAGTTGAAAAATGTTTGACAAGACTGTGACATATATAAACATATCCATGAAAACGGTATGACTCGCATTTATCTTGAATCCATTTCAACACATATTATGAATAATCCTAACTAAAAAGTGTGAAATAAAAAAAGTGAATTTAAAAACAAAAAAACCCGACTGCGTAAAAAGTGAACTGTAAAAAAGATGGAAACAAGTTGACCAGAAAATTATGTTTTAAGAGCTTAACTATTAAACTTGATACTGTAAACAATCTCACGCAGTCGGAGGCAATAATCTATCTTCATATTAAATTAAAGAAGATGCCTCCGATTGCGTGAGATTGTTGAAAATAGGCAAAAACACACGACACACAGCCTCAGTAAATCTCGTTACGCACGGTAAACAAATCGCACAGTTTTCGAAAACAAAACGCACAGTTTGAGTAGGTATATTGAAATTTATACGTAAAAGTAAGCGGAACATTTAATAATTCCGCAAGAAGGTCGCATGATCGCGCAATCGCCCGTCAACAGCGTAGTCATAGCAACTGTCTAAATCAAAATAATACAAACAAACTTTTTTGAAAGCCAAGTAAGTTCTAGTTAATAATTATAAGATACATACTGTTTAGAAAAGAATACCTACGTTTTCAATATGTCAAGTGATAGTGAGAACGAAAATAAGGTGAATTCTTCTCCGAAAATGTTTTGGTAGCATATTTTCAACACCTATTGAAAAGGAAATCGGATGGCTTTAGAAGCACAAAATCTAAAATTTTGTCGGCCAAAAATATTTAAGATTTCCTCGAAACGGCTCCTGACAATCAGTAGAGGAAAGTGACCAAATATGGAATACCGTTTTGATTTTCAGGCATAACTTTCACAAATTTTATAAATAAAATACTTTTTGTGGTAATTATTAACAATCATATATTTGCACTTAAGTTTGTAACAATTTTAGATTATTTTGTTCAGTTTGAGGTAAGAAAAATTTTCAAAAACTAAAAAACGATAAAGGTACCTATATATGGAATAGGTACCCCAAATATGGAATACTATAATCACTATGAAAAATTAACCTTAACTTATAAGAGACTCTTTGAAAACTTTGGTATAATAAAGAAATGAACACAAATTATTTACAAAAATCGCAAATCCAGGTATCAAACTCTGGCCCAGCGCAATCATTATGTGCCCAGAGCCCACACATAAGGCACTTGATCCATGTTTCCCCATGAGTGTCATTCGAAAACAGCATACCACAGAAAATACACTCCGAATCTTCAGAGTCTGGAGCTGTACATCCTATCAAGGCATCGGGTTCGCTGTCTGTATCAAACAGCATCACCTCCTCATCATCTGAATCAGACATAGGCTTAGTCTTTTCTTTTGGTTTTTTTCCTTTTGATTTCTTCTCATTCTGTTTGTTTGTGCGTTTGCTGCTATTATGAACTTTTCTCTGATATTAATTAATATGAAAACGCAAGATGAAATTGAATTTTTGACTGATATGTCAAGTTTTTATTGAAGTGTATTCACAGTGTCATTCTGAGAGGGTTGCTTAGCTATCAAGGTAAAAACGAAAACAACAAATTACATGGCCAATTTGGTGCGAAATGCAAACAGTAAATAAATTGTGAAAACATTAAATAAATATAATTCGGGCGTGAACATGCCCCCAGCCTTGAAAGATAAAAGTCTTTTAAAAAATCTTCATTCAAGATCTGTTGATTGGTAACGGACAGATGGAGGATACTGCTCTTCGTAATATGCCTAGGGAAGTCTGGACAGAAACCACTCTTATTATTCCATCTTCGCCGGGATGCGTATCGATGACTCGTCCTAACTTCCAGGAAAATGGTGGGAGGTTGTTGTCCTTGATTAGGACAAAAATGCCCTTGGTTACTTGGGGTCCCATTTTCTTCCATTTCTGGCGTTGTTGGAGCTCTCCGATGTACTCCTTGGACCATCTAGACCAAATATCTTGTAGATATCGCTTGTAGTTGCCTTAAATCGACAACATTTCACACACTGGTGAACAACCTTTCGAGCTGCATTTCTACCAGAAATGACCCAAAACCGTTCTCTTAAAGAAGCCAATAGTTGCTGTGGTCCAGCATGAAATAACATTTGATGCTCCTCACGAAATATTAAAGTTGTGAGGTGGTCCTTTGCAGGAAGTAAAATGGGATGTCGCTTATCATAATCAAAATTTGAACGACTAAGCCTACCACCTACTCTAATTATTTTATTTTCATCCAAAAAAGGATTAAGGTTGAGAATTTTGCTATTGGACTCTATGGGTTTATTTTGCTTGAATGAGAACAGCTCTGAAGGGAAATGCCTTGACTGTACAATTTGTATCAGAAGTTGAAAAGAAAGTTGTATTTCTCTTGATTGCAAAGGGCCAAGCGTTCTAAGTTCCTTTGAACTGGAAAGGTTATGTTTGAATCTCAAACAATATGCTGTACATCTTTTCAAGCGTATTAAACTCGAAAAATTAGTGATTGGAAAATCATTGTAAAGAGTAGTGAGAATGCTTGTTTGAGTGCATGATTTGAATTCGGGCAAATTGGAATTTGAAGGTAATTCTGAAATTGGCCATTTGGAAGAATCTTTTGAGAGCCACTGTGGTCCGTGCCACCAAAGGTCATGCGAAATTAGTCGCCCTGGATTAACTCCCCGAGAGAGTAAATCGGCGGGATTGTCCTCCCCACGAACATGTCTCCAGGTGCAGCTATCAGTTTTGGACTGAATTTCAACAACTCGATTTGCCACGAAGGTTTTAAGCATACTTGGAGACGTGTTTAACCATCCTAGCACCACAGTTGAGTCAGACCAACAAAAAATTTGATCAATTTGCAAGGTTAGGGATTTGACTACCTTAGCCTTGCACATAACAAGTTGACAAAGATTTCTCCTGGAGTTGATACTGCGAATAAATATACATGAACCATAGGCATCGTTTGAGGCATCACAGAATGCATGCATTTCAATGCGGATGGATCGATGCATTTGACATGCCTGGGAATTTGAATTTTATTTATCTGACCAGTTCATCTCTAAACTTCAACCACTGAGTATGTATACACAAAGGTACTGACTCATCCCAAGAAAGTTTTTCCTGCCATACTTCTGTAGAATTATTTTTGCGACAATTGTACATGCGATCAAAATACCAAAGGATCATATAATTGTGCAATACTTGATAATATTGCTCGCTTGGTGATATTCTTCATTGATTTAATTTCAGGACTGTGAAATAAAAGAAAATCATTTTTGATGACCATAACAAACCCAAAGTTTTCATGCTCTCATGTGAGCCGAGTTGTACGTGTAAAGGGGATGTCGAAGTTTCAACATGCTGTAGAACAGAGGGTCGTTTGAAACCCACTTTCGTAAATCAAAAAAAGCCAAGAGATAGAATATCAAAGACCTGTTTTACTATGACAGCAAGTTGATCTGATGAGTCATGAGACGTCAAAAGATCATCTACATACATATCTCTCAAAATGACCTCAGAAGCTTCTGAAAAAGAATGCTTGTTCTGATGTGCCAATTCTTGAACGCATCGAATCGCTAAAAAACTAGCTGATGATGTCCCATAACTGACAGTATTGAGTTGAAATACATCAAGTGGTTCGGTAGGAGAACTTCTCCACAATATTTGCTGAAGCGACCGCTGACTAGATTCAACCATAATTTGTCTATACATTTTGCAGATGTCGGCGGAAGCTACATACCTACATTGTCTGAACCGGAGTAGTATTGACAGCAAATCATTTTGAATTTGAGGACCGACCATTTGTATATCATTAACTGACCAACCTGAGGTAGTAGGACATGAGCCGTCAAATACAACCCTAAGCTTTGTAGTTAAACTATCCTCCTTGAGAACTCCATGATGCGAAAGAAAGTATTCGATTTCCTGAGGATCTGAAAAATCCTTTTTTGTCATATGACCTAAATGCTCATACTCATTTAAAAATGAAACATACACTTCCCGAAGTTTCTCATTTGATTGCAATTTGCGCTCTAAATTGTAAAAACGTTTTAATGCTTGGGATTTTGAATCACCTAGCTTGTTTACCGATTCCTTTAACGGTATGGATACAATAAAACGTCCTTCAGGATTCCTTTTGTGAGTGGAGGTAAAATGTTTTTCACAATCTAATTCTTCGCTAGAAAGGATTGTATCAACAGGAAATTCTTCAATTTCCCAAAATCGAGATAATTGTTTTTGAACATCAATGTTCTTTGGAATATTGAAGTTTGGGTCGGCTAAATGGATATTTTGAGGAATTTTCAAAGATGGAATATCT
Organism: Gonioctena quinquepunctata; assembly: GCA_018342105.1. Classification (NCBI taxonomy): domain Eukaryota; kingdom Metazoa; phylum Arthropoda; class Insecta; order Coleoptera; family Chrysomelidae; genus Gonioctena; species Gonioctena quinquepunctata. Next base: position 24,397 of record JAFIRS010005412.1, on the reverse strand, counting down.
ATGTAATGGTTGGGAATTTTATCACAGATGCTATCAACAATTAGGCATGACAATGTAGCTGAAAACCCATTGTTAGTTGACTGAATTTGAATGTCACATTTTTCTTTTATATTTGAAGATGCTTCTGTAATACCTATGATGGTCATGTTGATTTTTTTCTTTTGAACGCCTATCAATCGTTGGAAACTGCTTGAAATGAAATTTGATTGAGATGCGGAATCTAATAAAGCAGTGCAACTTTGAATGTTTCCAGCCCTTGTTTTAACATTAACACGAATGGTAGACAAAAGAACTTGTGATGAAACCGGCATTATACTAGTGCACGACAATTGAGAGTGAGCCTGTGATACGTGGGCATCTGTCTCTGTCTCTCTGTCTATGTGCAAAGAGAATTGTGCTTGCCTGGACATTTTTTGCAATTTGAGTAATTGCACGTTTCGACTTGATGTCCTGCATTTAGACAGTTGATGCACAACTTCAAGTTCTTTACCTTTTCTATACGAGCATTGACAGAAAGCTTTAAAAATTTCGAACATGAATATATTTTATGGGAACCATGACACATGTGACATGAACGAGTTTGGGCATGCAAGATTTTTTGGGAATAGTTTTTGGTATCTTTGGATTTGAAATTTTTGCTAGCATAAGACTGCCGTGCTTCTAATTTCTCCAAAGTTCCAGCCTTGTCACGAAGAAAACTGAAAAATTCCTTTAATGTTGGAACGTCCTCTTTGCATTTGAATGTTTCCCAATCCCGCAGAGTTATGGAATCTAGCTTACTTGTGAGCATAAAAATAAGAAGTGTGTCCCAGTGTTCTGTAGGCTGACCCAACATTTTTAAACATCGTAAATGTTTTGATACATGATCACTTAAGTTTCTGAGATGCTCGGCTGATTCCTTGGAAAATTCCTTTATATCCAAAAGAGCCTTTGTATGATTTGAATTAATAGAGACTTATTATTGAACCTTTCACAAAGTGAATCCCAAGCTACCTTGTAATTGGATGAAGAAATTTCTAGAGAGGAAATTATTTTGGCAGCTTCTTATTGGAAGTTTAGTCCAGCAAATTCACCGCACTTTGGTGGTTTATGGGAAGCTGGGGTAAAATCTATGAAGGCTCATTTAAAAAGAGTAATTGGTGGTGCAAATCTTGTGTACGAAGATTTTCAAACGGTTTTATTACAGACTGAAGCAATTTTAAACTCTCGTCCTCTCTCCCCACTCTCCTCTGACCCTTCTGACCTGAATCCCATCACTCCTTCTCACTTTTTGATCGGTCGACCCCTGACAGCCATACCCAATCCTGATATACTTGACCTCAAGGAGAATCGGTTAGATCGGTTTCAAAGGTTGCAGCGATACCTACAAGATATTTGGTCTAGATGGTCCAAGGAGTACATCGGAGAGCTCCAACAACGCCAAAAATGGAAGAAAATGGGACCTCAAGTATAGGTCAGTGGCGACTTCTAAATGGACGGCCTTGGTTGTGAAGCAAATGAATAAACACACCCAAGCCTTGTAAGTCTTACCTCCGCGACCTCGACGCTCCTTGAGAATAAAAGGACCGGCATAATCCACTCCACTTATAGAAAATGGAGGCGATGGACTCAATCTCTCCTTTGGAATTTCACCCATGAGAGGATGAATTGTAGTTGCCTTAAATCGACAACATTTCACACACTGGTGAACAACTTTTCGAGCTGCATTTCTACCAGAAATGACCCAAAACCGTTCTCTCGAAGAAGCCAATAGTTGCTGTGGTCCAGCATGAAATAACATTTGATGCTCCTCACGAAATATTAAAGTTGTGAGGTGGTCCTTTGCAGGAAGTAAAATGGGATGTCGCTTATCATAATCAAAATTTGAACGACTAACAACAAATTACATGGCCAATTTGGTGCGAAATGCAAACAGTAAATAAATTGTGAAAACATTAAATAAATATAATTCGGGCGTGAACACTGTTTTTTATTCTTGTTTTTTGCTAATTTATTTTCTTTTTCTTCTTTTTTCCTGTTTTTGTCTATAAGGTCATTCTTATACGGTGACGACGTGATGACTGCTGCAACAGATGCTTTTCTTCCTCTATTAGAAGGTTTCCTTTTCTTGTTTGGTACGGGACTGATGTCATACGGAGACACTAATCCTAAATCACTGCGAGATAGTCCGGAAGTTGAGGGTACAGGTTCAATATTTGTATCTTGTCTGGGTGTGACAGCTTCAGTTAAAGGCATACAATTATCAGGTGTTCTTAAACTGGCCATCATGGCCAGATGGTACTTCAGGTAGGTGACCTGATGCCATTGATGTAACGTTGACTGTGCAACCATCTTTAACTGCATCTTGTTGCGCAGCAAGATAGTCGACCGCAGTGAAAATATTTTTATTCAATGGCCATAAGCCAGTTACACGAAAGCCATTTGCTGAAATCTCACCAGTTTGTACTTTCAAATAAGCTCTGCCAAACAGCTCGACAACATCATAAGGGCTTAGTGGCCGATTATTGTCTCTAATCCACATGCGTATTTCTTCACTGTAATAGGTTTTTAGTGGTCCCATAAACTGATATTCACATATTTATATTTCAGAAAGTAATACTATCTAATACCGCTAAAACATACTAAAGAACATCTAAAGGGTCTCTAAAAGTTATAAAAACAATACTGTGTGCACTTTCTGTACGAAAAATAATTATTTTTTACGTACCTTAGAAAGTTATGCGGCAGCGATAAAACAAAACACTGTCACTACGACGAAAGGGCTGGCTCGACTGACATGCTACAACTTGTACGCGTAAATGGGAGTAGAAAGAGACAGAAAATCACTGTTTATTGCGTGTGTGAGTTTGCATTTGAGAAAAATGGGGGTATTCCATATTATGGATACTATTCCATATTTGGTCACTTTCCTCTACTTGTTTATGAAGGTAAAATATGTCCACTGATACTATTTTCCACACTTAGACTAATTTTTATTTTTATACTGTACTTATAATTGGCGTAAGTTGTGTATGCCGAAAACAGGAACTGAGAGATATGAAAATTGAAGATGTTGAGGACACAGGAAAATCCTTCATTATTAAAATTCCAAATACAAAAACCAAAATTCAACGTTCTTTTGTGATCTCTGACCATTTTTATTCAAGAATAAAAAATATTACATTATACGCAACTGAAAATTTACCTTTTTTTAAAATATATAAATGGAAAATGCACCAACAACCCGTTGGGATAAACAAATTAGGCAGTATACCAAAAGATATTGCAAAATTTCTTAAACTAGAAAATCCTACACAGGACACTGTTTTCGCAGATCTTCGGCAACTATTGTAGTCGATGCTGGCGGGGATCTATTGGATTTGAAGAGACATGGTGGCTGGCAATCGTCTTCAGTAGCAGAAGGTTATGTTGACAATTCCTTAAAAAACAAAGAACTCACCTCATCGAGAATATCCTCCGCTATTTTACATAATAGTAATACAACCTCAACAAATGAAAATATTACAATGTCATATGAAATATCAACAATCGTTCCTGCTTTGGCAGTCTCTTCGAGACTAACCCGTCAAGTTCAGTCATCACACCCCTTCGTGGTCACTTTGGAGACCTGCAGAATATCACTTTCCAAAGACTCGTTCATCCAACGAACAGCGAGGCTTTGGAACTCATTGCCTAGGGAGGTGTTCTCCGAGGCATACAACCTCCAGAAATTTAAGAAGAACACCAACTCCTACCTTCTTTCCCTTGGTTCCCACGATGTTCTCTGAACATTACAAGATATCCCTTTTCGTGGGAACCAGAACATAAAAAAAAAAAATATAGTATACATTTATATTTTCTTAGATTTAGTTTGTTGTTGTTGAAAATTAAACCATAAACTACGTTAGTTACCTTCGTTTTTTTATTACCTGAGGCTTAAGTAAACGCACCACCCAGTATATAAAAGTCGTAGAAAAAGTATAGTACCTATTGCGTGTTGTAAAGCAATTACGCACTCATGTAATTACCGCACTCGCCGCTACGAGGCTCATGCGCAATTTTTCCATTCGTGCGTAATATGCTTTTTACAACAATTGATACGTACTATTATTATTCAGATAACACGGGTGTTGCAAAAATAAATATAATAATTTTTAATTACTAATGTTCCGTATTGTAACATAGTTTTCGAATTATTATACTGCCACCAATTGGTAAAATGAGTTGGCTGCCCGATTTCCAGAACTTTTTTTTTTGGTAGAGTACAAATAGGAAACATTTTTTGTTTTGATTTTACCCTCATTTCCGTGTTACAGACGAGGTTGCAAATTAATGAAAACATTCTACGTCAGGATATCTCCACAACCATTATTTGAAACTTTTGTAATAATTCCGATACTTATTTTAATAAAAAAAAAATTGATGAAAAACGATATTTTCCGTTTGATGCAAGAGGTTGCAATTTAAAAATCTTTTCAATAACATTATTTCAGTTATTTTTTCGAGTTTGCAGAAATTTTGGAATTTTTATTAAAAAATTAGGATTGCCAACAATTTTTTTTCGATTAAACAAACATTTTCATTTGGTTTGAATGGTTGCAAATTTATCAGAGGATGTAAATTGCTATTTTTAAAACTTCAAAAGTTTGCAGAACTTTTGCAAATTTTTCCGCGCTAATAATGTGAAAACTCATTAAATCCTGATTTTCAACATCTTCCGTTCAGAAAAAAGGGTTGCAAAATCAGATTAAATATCATTTGAACGTACTCTTCACTCTACTGAAGCTTAAAAACTTTTGTAATTACTTTAAAATTTTCGAAAAATTATGTCTATCTCTACTGGCCTATAAGTACTAGAGTAAGAATATTAAGAATAAGGAAGTTAACAATTGGAAACCGGACGGATATTCGTGTTAATATTTCATATAATGCAATCCGCAAATGAAAAAAAAAAACAATATGAATTTCCATTATAACAAGACGAATAATGAAGATCATTGAAATGCCTTGTATTATAGATACACTTCCTATAAAATAATTTCTATCACTTATTTCACATCTCTTTCAATTCAGAGCATGAAACAATTAGAAAAATGAGGCTGGACAACGGCTTCTATAATTATTGTCACAATCTATGATTATTACACTATGATATCCTCATAGAGATTATAACGTCGCACATATTTTCCCAGGAAAAGCATTTGCTAGAATAGATCTAATAAAAACACTAATATCACTGCCTACCAAACCTGTCAGCATTTTCTCGAACCAGATGCTTAGAGAACACATGTAGTACCATAGTGAGCGCCATACTATGCTGCATACCTCGATATAATTTGATTTGAAATATGATAACATCTATCCGTTATACACATTACGAACGGATAGTCAGATCCGGACTGAAATCCTCAGAGCCCCTCAAGCCACCGAACCTACTTCCTTATTGGTGTTTGGTACCTTCCCGAGAAATTGTCAATTGGGGTTGGATACATTTATTCTGTCGAGAAACAGTCTCGTCTTATAGTCAGGTGGCTTAGAGCTGCATTTTAAGATTACCGTTACCTGGCGGATCAAAGCACCAAATTTGGTATGGAGGTACCTTAGGATGTACTTACTAATTTTAGCCTAGGAGCCCTCTGAAATTTCGAAAAATTTTAGAAAAATCATGTGTTGTTTGGGAAACCTACATTCCAGACAGTTTAAAGGAGTCTACCCGGGAAAAAAGAGGTAAAGGGATTAGAAGGGAAGTGTCTGGCAACACCAAACTGCCACGAAATCGGATGGACTTTCCGTGACTCAATGAACAAGACGGAATTATTCAACTTTTCGACTTTCAAGATTGTAGAGTTCAAATGGCCACCAGGCAAAGATATATATGTCACATCAGGGAAAGCAGTTGCACAAATTGGTTCAAACATACCAATGGAAAACTGCAATCATGAAGAGGCAGATACAAGGATTGTGGTTCATGTACTACATTTACTACAGGGGCAAAGAGTATTCTTGTGCGTACTGTAGACACAGACGTGATTGTCATCCTTATTGGCACATTCTATAAACTAATAGTGACCCAACCTTTGGCCGATATATGGGTGGCCTTTGCCACGGGCGAGCATTACAGGTTTTTCCACATCAACGCGATCTGTATTAGCCTGGGGGAGTCAAAATCACGAGCACTACCTGTGTTTCACTCATTCTCTGGTTGTGACACAACCTCCGCCTTCAAAGGTAAGAGTAAGAAGTCTATTTGAGAAGCATGGCAAGCATTTCAAGACGTCACTGATACATTTGTGTATTTAGCTACTAATCCATTCCAACTGCTAAAAGCTGACTCCGAACACTTTAAGAAGCTGGAGCGACTGACTGCTGTTCTGTATGATAAAACCACTCCTTTCAGCAGTATCAACCAGATAAGAAAGGAGCTCCTCTGTCAGAAGAATCGAGCAATGGACAAACTTCCACCGACTTAAGATGCTCTTCTACAACATATCCTTAGGGCAGTTTATCAAGCCAGTATTTGGACGACTAGCACACAAACCTACCAGTTTGAATGACAATTCCAGAGGTTTCTTGGTCATGCCGGGAATTGATTAAATGTTCCTGCAAAGAAGACTGCAGCAACTGCAAATGTGGGAAAGCCAATCTAGACTGCTCACCACTATGCAAGTGCAAGTGTAATTTACAATGACTGTTGCATACTAAATTCCATGGAATGAATAGCTATAACTTTATTTTTGGAACTCTTATTAGCGTTACATTTATACTTATAAATTACTGTAATTAATGATGGGGATATATTTTATTGTATGTTATTTAATATGTAGACTACCCTAAGCTGCGTTTGTACTATACTTAGCTGGCTTGACGCTGTTATTAAAAATTTATATTAAAATAGCTTGTGTTAAACGTGATATTTTGACGTATCTATCGGCCATTTTGGATTTTAGAGCCGTACATAATTTTTTTTTAGAAATTCCAGAGGGCTCTTAGGCTAACATTTATTAGTATACCCTAAGGTACCTTCATACCAAATTTGGTGCTTTTATCCGCCAGGTAACGGTAATTTCGTTAAGCCACCTCACTATTAGGCCCACCCTCTGTTTTCCTAATTGGTGGCCTATGAATGACTGTTAGACCGCTCCCTGACTTGGCGGTATGGTATCTGTATGCGGTATTTACTGCTTTACCGAAAGCTTGCCGATCTCGCCTTTATCTCCTCACTCACTGCTATCTATTATTTCAAAGGTCATGGAAAAAGCCATCAACATCGAGCTCATGAAATATCTGGAAGACTCAGGAATTGTCAACGATAGGCAATATGGCTTCCGCCATCAGAGATCAACTGGTGACCTGCTCGCTTACGTCTCACATATATGGCAGCTATCTATTGAAAAGTATGGAGAAACTTTAGCTGTGGCATTAGATATCTCCAAGGCGTTCGATCGAATTTGGCACCAGGGACTCCTCGCCAAGCTTCCGTCTTATGGCTTGCCCCCTCAGCTGTGTTCTCTGCTTGCAAGATTTCTCTCAAACAGGTCTCTCCATGTAGTGGTCGATGGAGTTTCATCTGACACTCTACTCATAAATGCTGGTGTTCCGCAAGGATCTATTCTCGCACCAACACTATTTCTACTTCACATCAACGACCTGTTGAAAGCAACTTCATGTCCAGTACACAGCTTTGCCGATGATAGTACCCTCCATACCGCTTTCTCTTCCAGGGCCCCTATATCAGCCCGTGAAACCAGAAATGAACGAGGAAGAAATGTTAATAATATAAATATGGACTTAGCAACAATTCTCGAGTGGGGATCTAATAACTTGGTAGAATTCAATGCAAACAAAATACAAGCATGTCTTTTCTCTAGAAAAGCCGATCTCACTGTGCCTAACATAACTTTGTCAGGAGTAACCATACCACTGAAGTCATCCATATCGATGCTTGGTATTACCATCAGCAATAACATTTCCTGGGAAAATCACGTGAGGTCCATTGCCAAAAGTGCATCCCAAAAACTTGGTTTTTTGTTTCGTGCCAAGAGCTATTTCACCCCCACTCAGCTGCTTATGATCTATAAGGCACAGATCCGACCTGTCCTGGAATACTGTTCCCATATTTGGAGCGCGGCACCTAAACATATCCTGAGGCTATTGGATTCTGTCCAAAAAAGGGCAATTCGTCTCGTCGGTGATGCCTCGCTTACAAACTCGCTCACTTGTCTGGAACACCGTAGAAAAGTTGGCGATTTGTCTCTATTTTATAGATATTTTCATGGGCGATGCTCTTCTGAAATATCAACAATCGTTCCTGCTTTGGCAGTCTCTTCGAGATTAACCCGTCAAGTTCAGTCATCACACCCCTTCGTGGTCACTTTGGAGACCTGCAGAACATCACTTTCCAAAGACTCGTTCATCCAACGAACAGCGAGGCTTTGGAACTCATTGCCTAGGGAGGTGTTCCCCGAGGCATACAACCTCCAGAAATTTAAGAAGAACACCAACTCCTACCTTCTTTCCCTTGGTTCCCACGATGTTCTCTGAACATTACAGGATATCCCTTTTCGTGGGAACCAGAACATAAAAAAAAAAAAAAAAAACAAAACTTGTCGGCAAAATCTTGCAGAAACGGTGTTGCCGCCGCGAGATTATGTCGTCGTCAGAAGAAGATACTATAGCGTGTAACATTTATTTGCGTAAAAAAGAAAGCACTGGCGACATCCCTACATTGCCAAGAATAGTCGACCATTTGGTGGGGACCAACAACTTCCACATGGTAATGCCAAATTTGAAGCGATGTATAAAGGTATGGTTTTGCACACGCGATTGGCCACCGCTCACCACTTTTCATGTTCTTTTGTAATGGATGCGTCTGTAATGCGACCGCCGCGCGCGACTGCTACTGAAACCAATCTGAACATTCGGCGAGCTTTTATGATCCATTTATTATTGGTAGAAGTGTCAATATGTCTCAAAAGTGATAAAGTGAACATAATAAGTATTAAATATTTTGTTTTATTTCATTTTTTTTTTAAATTTCTGGAAATCCCTTGAAATATTTGCGTACTGGGTAGCATCTGATCCCAATAATAAGGGACGAGCATAAATAATAAAGTTTACAATGTGCAAAAATTCGTTTTTTTCTATAGGTACAGATGTTGCAAAAAATTTGTACTATTCTGAAAAAAAAAATAAAAATACGATCTTGCCATTGGACGGCTCCTTCTTTTTCCAAAAATCCAGTAAAGTATTCTCTTATTCCAAAGCCTTCATTATTTTCAAAGCCTCCTGGCCTTTTTGATCAATCAAACAATCAATCAATCAATTTATTTATCATAAAATATACATATAAATTCAATCACAAGGACCAAAGACAGATGCATGTTTATGACAAGTCACAAATAAATATCAAAATAAAATAAAATGAAATACCTACCATAAGATTGAAATACATGATAAAAAATTGAGAAATTCATCTTTACAGGAACATACTTTTCGGACAATATAGCATAAAAAGGTGAAAGACGTGAATACACAAGAGACAACAAAGAGAGACAGTCATATATATATATATATATATATATATATATATATATATATATATATTGTTATGTTATGTTATGCCAGTTATAAGTTTTAAAAGGACAAAACCCACAAAAAGAATAATTACTAAATAGTTATTAGTTTCAAGAGATTGTTTTGACATAATTTTGGGAGTTCTATTTATTTTTAAGCCTATGCATAATATGGATAGATAAAAATGTCAAAATACTATAACACAATCAATTTCATACACTGTCATAATGATTATAACCCATAATTGGTAAAAAGACAACATAAAGTCTAGATTTACAAAATTTTCATGAATACAAAGTGATCAACACATTTATAAATTTGAAACATACAGTATATGAAATTGTAGCTAACTGAAAGTAGCCAATGGTAGAACAGCAAACTTCTTGATGAGAATAGCCAATCAGGGAATAGATGGTCATATGGAAAATTGGAAATTGTGAGAGAATAACAACGGGGTGATGTCATAAGCAATTATTATTGAAATTTGTACATAGTAATAAGAATGGAAAAATAGTTGTATATATAAATTATATAAGATGAACCCAAACAGTGAAATGTGACAATTTGGTGCGCGAATTCAAACATTCAAATGAAAAAGAAGAGGAAAAATTGGTATCCAAGGGAGCAACAAACAAAGCCAAAAGGAGATCGAAAATAAATTTACAAGGGAATGCCACGCAACATTTTGAGAAAAAGAAAAATGAAATAATTCCAACATTTGAAGAACAAAACCAATATTACCTTAATTATACAACATATCCAAGTGTCCAAAGCTGATTTCTGCATATGTATGGTTCCTGATTTATGGTATTGGAGTTCCTGATAGAGCTTGGAGTGAGAAGGGATCCAGTTTCAGGGCATATCTTGAACACTGACATCTCCAGCAGGTATAAAAACTTTAATAGTGCACATCCGGTCCTGAACAATTTCACAAATAACGTATTTCACATCTGAAGAACTGTATTTCACTTTATTTTGAACTATAACAGAAAAATTCACTCTCAAGGAAAAAGTGAGGTTCTGTCTATCTATCCATGATTTGATTTTAATGATTATCCGTGAATATTTGTAGATTCACATTAGTATAAGTTATTTCTCGTAGGCCAGGTGAAATTAAGTCTTCCTGAATAAAGGAAATAATTGCTTTTTGATACTTTGTTGTTTGTTTTCTTACAATGATCAACAATCATAACAATGACCATTGAATAAACTGAAATTAGACAGCAGTGGCTAGTGGCTCTATTGCCTGAACCGGCTATCTGAGGTAAGAGGCGTACCAACTGTTGCTTAGCCGTGGTGAGAAAAGTGATAACAATTGGCAGCAGCGTGACGAGAGAACAGTGACGTTCGCTAGCAATTATTATTACAGCATACAATACATATACAGGGCGAAAATATCTACCTATATCATATCAATTTGGCTCACAAAGAATAGCAAAAACTATAGCAATCTTCATTATATAACAACAACTATTATTATTCAATTCATATTCATAACAATATATATATATATATATATATATATATATATATATATATATATATATATATATATATATATATATATATATAAGTATGCTATATTGAATACAAATCAAATCAATCGCATATATCGCGAACATAACACAAATTATACTAAGTACTCATCTATAGTGTAGCAGGCCTTCTGAACTAGCTGCTGTTTCAGTCTTGTTTCGAAAATATTTACATCGAGGGAGCTCTTATAATGCTCATCAAGGAAGTTGTATAATTTACAGCCAGTAAAAAAAAACTTTTTTGGTACAGCGTAGTCCGGTGATTCTCCGGTTGTAGTTGGCCTTTGAAACGTGTATTATGGTTATGCTTCTCAACAGTATTCAAAAACTTGTTTTTATTTTTATAGACGTATGTACCAACTTCCAGTATATATAAGCTTACAACAGTTAGGATTTTGAATTTTTTAAAATAATCTCTGCAGCTCGTTCTAGTATCGATACTAGCAAGAATTCTAATCGCATATTTCTGAAGTACCAATACTCTCTTCACATGTGCACAATTTCCCCAAATCAAAACTCCATACTTTATATGGTAATGAAAATTTGCATAGTATAATGACAGTAGTGTGTACTCACTACAGTGGTTCTTCATAAATTTCCGACTATAAGAGCTACTCTGTAATTTTTTACACAAACAATCAATATGCTATCAATCCTGTTGAAGGTTGTTAAGGTGACCATTAATTTATTAAAAAAACCTTTTAGCAAACATTTGGTGTGCGGCAGACCTCACTCCCCTTCCTATTGAATTTATAATGTTCTGCTCATCCTGTTCTTCTTCAAGAAGGAAGCACACAAGCTTGTTGTCCATTCTTCTTAAGGAGTAAAATTTATATAAGTTTAATCTACATCTCACGGTTGAACGTGGCGGCCAACCGCGGTCAAACAAACCAACTTGGCGGCGCGTTCAATCGTCGCGACCAATCGCGGCGGCTAGTAGCGGCGGCCAATCGCGTCTGCGTAACCATGTCAAAACAAACATATCATGAGCTTCTGTGCCTCATCGCGCCCAGGATCACAAAATAAAATGCAATATGTGGGGAATGTGTTAATGCTGAAGAGACGTTGCTTATTACTTTGAAGAGATAATTTTTCACGATACATAGTTCCGACTTAATGACTGCAGTGAAACTTCCTGCATCGATCCCATTGTGTATGCCAATTATGGCCATAAATATCCTCGATTAGCCGATTATCTGAAGTCTGACACTTTATACTTTGCCCGCCAACCCACGTAGTTGTACTGCAGTCATTGAGTCGGAACTGTTCATCGTGAAAAATAGTATACTTACATGGAAAAAAATACCCATGTCAAAATAATTATTATTCACTTTCTGATACCAGAATCACATGAGTATTTCTCTCCGCTGCCATTTTGCGCAAGACCACCGCTCTTACCACGTTCGAGAAATATCGCGCCCTTACTGCTTGTTTGTACCGAAGTGCGGTATACCGATTCCTTCCCGCGCAATATAGGCGCTCGGTAAAGAATCTGTACCGAATCGCTACAGAGCGTACCGAGTAAAACGATGCCGTACCGCCAAGTCAGGCAGCGGTCTTAGGTTGGTAGAGAGATTACGCTAATATAACAGCTGAATAATATGCCAATATTATGAGCTGTACATTTCACTGCTTTCTTTACTGAACTTCACTGAATCTTTCATCTAACTAGTTTTCCTCAATAAACTCACAGTTGAATAACTCAATGACTCGCACTTTACTGGACTCTATTTCAACTTGCTTTTAATCAATATCAATGAATTATCAAAGAAATTCATCTCCGATAGCTTTTTAGCACCCCTTATATAGGTTTTTAGCACCCAGAGTATTCGCGAAGGTCGCTTCTCGATCATTTACGATCGCACAATTGAATAACTCAACAGAAATTAACCTCACACTTTACTGGACGTTATTTCAACTTGCTTTCAATCAAAATTAATGTACTCTGAAGGAAATTTATTTCCGTTAGCGATGCCCTGTGTTTTATAGCACCCAGAAATTTCGCGAAGGTCACTTCTTGATCATTTTCGATTGAACGAGTGAATAACTCAATAGAAATTAACTTCGCACTCCACTGGACGCTATTTTCACTTGCTTTCAATCAAAATCATTGTATTCTCAATGAAATTTACCTCTGTTAGCGGTGCATTGTGTCTTATGAAGCTTTTCAGCACCCAGAGTATTTGCGACTGTCGCTTCTCGATCATTTTCGATCGCACAATTTTATAACTCGATAGAAATTAACCTCACACTTTACTGGACGCTATTTCAACTTGCCTTTGATCAAAATCAATGAAATTCACCTCCGTTAACGATGCACTGTGTTTTACCCAATTTGCGCGGTCCTTTCGGTCATTTTCGATTAAACGATTGAATAACTCAATAGAAATTAACTTCGCACTTCACTGGCCGCTATTTTAACTTGCTTTTAATCAAAATCATTGTATTCTCAATGAAATTTACCTCCTTAGCGGTGCACTGTGTCTTATAAAGCTCTTCAGCACCCAGAGTATTCGCGACTGTCGCTTCTCGATCATTTTCGATCGCACAATTGGATAACTCGATAGAAATTAACCTCACACTTTACTGGACGCTATTTTGACTTGCTTTCAATCAAAATCAATGAAATTCAGCTCCGTTAGCGATGCCCTTTGTCTTATGAAGGTTTTTGAGCACCAGAGTATTCGCAGCGATCGCTTCTCGATCATTTTCGATCGAGGAATTGAATAATTCAATAGAAAAGTAAAAAGCCATGTGAAAAGTGGAATAAAATTGAAAAATCGAAGTACACAGTCTATTTTCACACAAGGATTCAATATAAATTGAACCACAAAATGGTAGATCACAGGGGAAAAACAACTACTTTCCTAGCTAATACCACGCAGAACGTTGAATGATATTCACCTGAAAATCCATACAAAATTCCATATAAATGGAAATTGATTGCAAATGTTTCTTTCTGATAAGCTCGATTATGTTCAATGTATGTCGTGTTCGCCTAGCAATCCGCATACCGGTTTCAGGCTTTTTTGGCCCTCATCAGTACGGAGTAGTCACCAGCCAAAGATCCGAAGAGCTCTGTCTGAAGCGAGACACAACGTAAACAAATCATCATCGAGCTTATAACATCTATAGGTACGCCGGAAAAGATAACTTTTAACTGGCGGTACCTAGTGACAGAAAGAAAAGAGTAGTTGTTTTTCTCCTGTGATCTACCATTTTGTGGTTCAATTTATATTGAATACTTGTGTGAAAATAGACTGTGTAGTTCGATTTTTCTATTTCATTCCACTTTTCACATGGCTTTTTACTTTTCACGATTTGCTAGTCAGGCTTGCCACTCCTACTAAGAAGGAATCTTTTATTTAGAATCCTATCGAGGTGGGAGATGTATGGAGTGTTTCTTTCTGTCACTAGGTACCGCCAGTTAAAAGTTATCTTTTCCGGGAATCAGCTGATGGAAGGTCGTCAATTTCCCAATTGGCTTTGCCCAGGAAGAGGATGGATGAAGTCTTGAAGGAAATTCACGAAGGAAAACCAGGAGCACATCTGGGAGTCAATAAAACCTTGGAAATGATCAGGCAGAGGTTTTACTGGGTTCTATGTCGAAACGATGTAGAAAGCTGGTGCAGGAGATTTCCAGAGTGCGGCACCACTAAAGGTCCCAAAACAAGGTGCAGGAGTGAGATGAAGAAATACAACGGGGGCGCACCATTCAAACGGATTGCCATTGATGTAGCTGGACCCTTTCCTGTGACGGACGATGGCAACAAATACATCCTCGTTGCCATGGACTATTTCAATAAATGGGTGAAAGCCTATTTCATTCCAGACCAGGAAGCATCCACAGTAGCCAGGTCATTGGTGGACAACATGTTCTCATGATTTGGAGTACTGATGGAGCTACTTCCCGACCAAGGAAGGAATTTCGAGTCGAAGTTATTCAAGAAAGTTTGCGAGCTGATGGGTACCAACAAAACCAGAACCACGGCGCTTCACCCCCAGTCAGATGGCATGGTTGGAAGATTCAACCGAACTATGGAAGAGAATCTTTCCAAGGTAGTGGAAAAACATCAAAAGGACTGAGTCAGACATCCTACCGCGGCGAGCCTTGTCTTCGGAAGGGAACTTCGATTGCCCTGTGACGGGGTATTCGGATCACCAGGCACCCAAGAGGTAGAAGAACAGGACTACGCAGATGAACTGAAGGACAACCTGCTGACAATCCACGAAACACCTCGGAAGAGGTTGATACTGGCCAATGACAGGATGAATGCTCGTTCTGATTTGAAAGCTAATCCAGGAAGATTCAAGGAAGGTAACCAGGTTGGCTGTACAACCCACGGCGAAAGAAAGGTGTATCCCCCAAACTAACACCGTTTTGGGAAGGACCGTACGAGGTGAAGAATAGGATCAACTACGTGGTTTATAGAATCAGCGCAGCCCTAGGACTAAGATGACGGTTGTTCACCTCGACAGACTGAAGCCCTATCATGGTGGACCAGTTATTTTTGATCGGGACTATCAAAATTAGAGGGAGGGGGGGGGCAATGTTACGGAAATCACAAAAATATCCTGGGTACGCCCCTGTGCTGGTTGCCGATGACATCATGCTCCACATGTTCGATAACCGCCATTCGAAGACTCGAGAAGAAATCCGAGGTTAGCGATGACGTTATGGAACATTCCCGATCGCTACTGTTCTGGAAATTTCGGCTGTCCTATATATAGCGGGTCGGATGCGACGGCGAGTCAGTAGAAGTCAGAAGTTAGTCTTGTGAATATTGTTAAGCATTGTAAATGTGAACAAGTATTGTATTGTTGTATTTCAAAGTGGAATAAACGGGCGAATTTATTGGATTATTCTTTGAACCCCAGTTTCTTAACAATATGATTTCCGGTAGAATTCAACTCATTAGAAACCTGAAGAGTTTTCAGGGAATCTGATCACTATCGAATAGCAATATAGAAATTGGACATAATACATCTGCCAATTTCTTCATAAACTCGCTATATTCAACCATTTTCACTTTTATTTTCACTGACAAACTTATAAACAATGATTCGAATAAAGGTGAGTTTATATAGCACATAGAATAAATTAAAACATAAAGTAATTTGAAAAAAGGAACCTACCCAACATCCATAAGAGGTTGAAAACTAAAATGAAATTGGAAGCAATATGAAATGAAAGTAGTAGAATTTTGAGAAATTGACAAGACACATGCCATTTTAACAAATTTTCTTTATGACAATTTATATATTTTGTACTTTTTTTCCATGTTTGTGGACGTTTTGTTAAACTCATGGTTGTTATCCAGCTTAATTTTTTTAATTTGATATTTCCTCATATTTTTTCTGGCTTTTTGTTATGTTTTGGACAATCGTCCATACTTTTTTGGATTAATTTTATAAGACCTGTTGATTTATTTTTATAAGTTTTATATAGTTCTTCTAATCCAAGACCAATGTAGTTTTTTGGACAGGTCTTTTTTTTGTTAGCGTTTGTCATCCATGGTGCCTCTTTATTACAATATTTATAATTACTATGTGATACTTACTACAATTGCCATTATTGATATTCAACAGCTCGTTTGTATCGAGATTGTATCTGGGGGTCCCCAAGATGGCTCGGCATTTGCACATTGGCTAGCCCGGTACTGCGGACTATTATACAAATAGTATTACTTCTCTTGTGTGGAAAATTATAATCAAATTACGATGAATTTATTAATCGATTATATGAGAACCGTAAAACAACCGAACGAGAGTATTTCCTTAAAGGAAAATTGTGCCTTTACCGGCACCATTAATTGTATAAATTATGGAATTGCATGTTCGTTGAATAATCTGCTTTGTTCAAATTTGTACAGGAGATACCTTTTTTTAAGCTATGTTCGGATGAATGCACTATCTATAAATAAAATAATTTATATGATTGTTCCATTACTCGTATACCATGTGAACAGATTCATAATAATTTTTTTGTCTCTTTTTTCGAGGCAGGAAAACTTTATTCGGTTTCTACCGTTTTATGTAGTAAGTTAGAGAATGCAGTAACAGAACTTCCTTTCCCAGCTTTCTGGATTCGAAAGATATAAAAGACATTTGGAGCTAGATGTATAAAAACCCTGGTGCTTGCACTGGTTCCATATAGTTTAGATTTTCGAGATGGCCCTACCTGTTGCTTATACCAGAGTTTCAATCTCCGTGGTAGATGGCGCCGTTCAAAAATGTTTGTATCCTCGCTTTATGTCAATTTCTTCATTTCATATGAAATTATTTTCTGTGTTGTATCTAAGCGTTTCTTCTTCATTTCGATTTGAACTTTTGCTTAGCTTATTTTTCAGTTTGGTCTTTCAAAAATCGCGTCGTTCATCAGTTCATCAGTTCATGTTTTAAGTAGTGTAGTGTGTAAATATACTTTTTGTAAAATGGGCCCCATTTGTATTTTGTTCGGATAGTCTTAAGCCGCAGATTTGAATATTCATCTGTATTCAGTACCGAAGGCAAGTCCACCTCTCAAAATCTTCGAAAATAAAATTCAGTTAACCTCAAACTCAAATACCTACGAAAAACATGAGGCTTACTTTGTGCAATATTTGGGGGCTTCTAATTCTAGCTTTGCGATATTCATAAAATTAGGCAGATGTCAGCATTCAACCAATAGCAAAGCTGAAATTGAACCCGCGTACAGTTCACCTTAAAAGAAATCTGAGGAAATAATTACATCCTGTGTGGTCTATTGTTACAGTTTACTGAATCAACCCTCTTCGCATAAAGTTCCCAGTTGGGAACACAATTTTAAAAAATTATTGTAACTTGTCAATAGGCGACACTTCAATGTAGTAAAGCTAATAAATTTGTTCAGTTCATATAAATGGTTCTGACATTCATAAGTTATGTGTGTAAGCTATTTTGGAATTGTAATATTTGTATTGAAAAAACAAGTATGTGTCAACAAAAAAAATATTTTCTTACTTGAAAATTATAAATAATCAGTAAACAGGAGTAATGAGAAATTGTTAGATTTCCTTGATTTGATCCTACATTTTTCTGTTCCCACTTGGGAACATTATGCATTTGTTGTTGTCCCATCCTATTTGTTATATTTTTTTTCTTAGAAATATGATGACATTTTAGAACCTGTACAGCTGCAAAATGTGGATCATTTTGAGTCGGATCACTCTGTGAAGGGGATCCTGAAGATAATATTCCTCTAGCAAGACTTCAGGAGAATAGAAAAACAAAAAATGAAAAACTGAAATGGAAAAAACTACAACAAAAAAAACGAATAAAAGATGTTGAATTTCTAGATTATGAATTGTATCCCGTTCATATTTTGAAGTTGAATCCTCCATATACATTTTTTGTCACTGCTTTTCGCATGAATTTGTAACTGAAATTGTACGTCAAACGTATATTTATAGTGGTCAGTCGCAGCCAGCTAGACCAATCACCACATCCATTGAAGAAATTGAAAAATTTATGAATGTCACTCATTCGACAACCTACTACAAGAACATACTGGTCATCAAAAACAAGAATTTCACAAATAGCTGAAGTAATGACTATAAATCGCTTTAAAAAAATTAAAAAAAAAACATTTCAGTGACAATAGTACAAACACAAAAACACAAAATATTACCTATTATTGACCAAATTCGCAATGCCTGTATGGAAAGATTAAAGTTTCAAGAGGAGTTTATTCGTTTTTGTTCATTTACAATTCAAACTTATTCTACTATTTACAACTTAAAACTAATATACAGGGTGTTTCATAATTGAATGATAATCCTGAAGGGCCATAATCCTTGGATGATTTTAAGAAAAATTCTTCATATGAACATAGGTCCGCAACCGCTTTATTTCTGAGATTCAGGATGTTGAAATTTAACAAAAAAATCAGTTCTTCCCCAATATCCCTGAAACCGCTTCAGCTTTTTTTTTCAATTTTGGTACATGCAAAGTATGCATAAAAATAAATGTTTTCCATGATAAAAGATTTTTTAATTTTCATCAGTGGCGTCCCTGTTAACATGCCCTGTCAAAATAATTATACGCCACTGTCTTTTTTTCCAAATAAATATTATTTTTGTAATTATCCTCTATTTCTCATGAAAATGGTCACCTGCTTTTTTTTCGTCCCGCGGACGGTTCTCGATTTAGAAAATAAAATACATTCATTTGCTTGTCCCTATTCGATTTTTTCTCTTAGTCTTAATTTCACAATTGTGGTAACCAAAGGATCTTGGCAAGATTTTTATAATTTTATGGTAATTATTATTCAGTTTTTGTAATGAGTACGCATAAAAATACATTTTTTATTTTTAAAAACATAACTATTATGAACAAAAAATACCAAAATCAAATTAACTATTCAAAATCTCCGCCTCCTGCAAGTATGCACGCTTCTTCCTTGTCATTGACTCGCGTACTCTTTGGAAAATTCCTGGAGTATTACTTATTGCTTCACAGGAAACTATTACGCGGTTTCGCAATTCTTCCTCAGTTAGAATTGGTTGACTTTACACCAAAGTCTTAAGATGTCCCCAAAGAAAATAATCAAGACTGTTAAAGTCTGGGGATCTAGCTGGCCATGACTCTGTTCCCCCACGACCTATCCAGAGATTATGAAAGTTTTGGTTTCAATATTCGCGTGCCAGAGCACTAAAATGAGCAGGTGCACCATCGTGCATAAACCACATGCGATTTCGTATTAAAATAGGAACATATTCCAAGAGAATTGGCAAATTATCATCAAGAAATCGGCGATAATTATGTCCATTTCATCTGCGTGGTAAAAGAAGGTCCAATTAGGTAATCTCCAATAATTCCAGCCCAGACATTTAATGAGAACTGCTCCGGGTGATGAGATTCCACGATTGTATGCGGATTTTCCTCGGCCCAAAAATGTTTATCATGAAAATTTCTGATCTTGTTTTTAGTAAAAGTAGCTTCGTCCGTGAATAAAATTTCCCTGTCAAATAAAGGATTTTTGGTAACTTTTTGGAGAAACCATTGGCAGAAATTCACTCGTAATGGAAAGTCTCGAGGAAGTAGAGCCTGAACCCGTTGAATGTGATAGGGATATGATAAATAATCATGAAGAATCCTCCATACTAGAATATGGGCAATATTCAAATTATTGGCAACTTGCCTCGTACTTATTTCAGGATTTTCGTCAACTGAATTTAAAATAGCTACCTCAATTGCTGACGTTCTGGCAGTCCGATGTGCTCCTTTCAAGTGATGATTTGGCTCAAAACTTCCTGTTTCACATAACCCTCTGTGGGTGCTTGAAATCGTTCGAGTATTAGGAAGCGCTCTTGATACAGTCGCCTGGCTTCATATGCGTTTCCATCAGCAAGCCCATACAAGTAATGCATATCTGCTAATTCGGTATTTGCAAAATTTACCATGTTTTTTTTTTAATAAACAAGTTCTTATAACATAAATGATATCACGTATCTAGCTAAAGAAGTGTCAAAATTGTTTATGTTGGAAATAACGAAATGTTTCTAGCCCACAAATAATCCTACTAGGTACTCTTCAACGGCTGATTTCGCATAGGGACAAGCAAATGGATCCATTTTATTTTCTAACTCAAAAACCGTTTGCCGGACGAAAAGAAGGCAAGTGACCATTTTTATGAGAAGATAGGGGACAATTACAAAAATGATATTTATTTGGAAAAAACTTGAGAGGTGTCAAGGGACACCCGGATGGAACGAAGTTCCTTTCGATTAATTAGTGAAGGAATTGTAATAATTTTTTTTTTCAAGTTATAATAATATTTTATATATATATATATATATATATATATATATATATATATATATATATATATATATATATACTCTTTATTTTTTAACATAATGCGCGGGACTTTGTAAACACAAAAGTGTGTATATATATATATATATATATATATATATATATATATATATATATATATATATATATATATCTCTCTCGACTTCGTAAACACAACAGCGTATAGGTTAGAACACGCACGGCTTGCTAAATACATACGCATTGATATTGTAATATTAAAATATAATTTGCTTTTAAATTTATTAAAGTTATGACGCGTACACTTGCTAAACACACAATAATGGAGAGAATATAACGCGTATGACTTGGTTAGCACAATAATAGTAAAGAGAGGTTATAATGCGTACTTGCTAAAAATACACAAGCATTCATTATTGTCTGTATAAAATCTCTACTTACCTAACTCCATCAGCAATATCCGGAACTTGTGCAGAAACACTGTCAGAATTCATTATTGTTATTATTTTTTATTATGTACAAAAAACCTGTATACACTCAACAAAAATAATCGTCGCGACACCACACTGTTCAATGTGAAATAGAAAGACGAAACGAAAATAAGTGGCTTGCTTTCTATGAGAGAGAGAGAGAGAGAGAGAGAGAGAGAAAGAGAGACAGACAGAGAAACACGCGCATGCCGCACGGCTTACAACCATAGCGAAAGTCTCGTTACAACTTTTGGTCTTAATTTATTCCGTCTAGCCCTCTTTCGCAACGCGCGATAAGGAACTACGTTCCAAAAGACAGTGGCGTATCATTATTTTGATCAAAAATATGGCAGGGTATGTTAACAGGGAAAATTAAGAAATATTTTATCATGGAAAAAATGAATTTCTATGCGTACTTCGCATCTACCAAAATTGAAAAAAAACTTGAGAGGTGTCAAGGGACACCCGGATGGAACGAAGTTCCTTTCGATTAATTAGTGAAGGAATTGTAATAATTTTTTTTTAAAAGTTATAATAATATTTTTATATATATATATATATATATATATATATATATGCACTCTGTCTGTCTATTCTTTCGTACACGTCATAGATGCGCGGGACTTTGTAAACACAACAGAGTATATATATATATATATATATATATATATATATATATACTCTCTCGACTTCATACACAATGCTTAATTTTTAAACAAACGGTAAGAATTCAAAAATAATATTAAAATATAATTTGCTTTTAAATTTATTGAAGTTATGACGCGTACACTTGCTAAACACACAATAATGGAGAGATTATAACGCGTATGACTTGGTTAGCACAATAGTACGCGTATGACTTGGTTATAATGCGTACTTGCTAAAATACAGCATTTATTATTGTCTGTATAAAATCTCTACTTACCTAACTCCATCAGCAATATCCTGAACTTGTGCAGAAACACTGTCAGGATTCATTATTGTTATTATTTTTTATTATTCATTATGTACAAAAAACCTGTATACACTCAACAAAAATAATCGTCGCGACACCACACTGTTCAATGTGAAATAGAAAGACGAAACGAAAATAACTGGCTTGCTTTCTATGAGAGAGAGAGAGACAGACAGAGAAACACGCCGCAACCATATCGAAAGTCTCGTTACAACTTTTGGTCTTAATTTATTCCGTCTAGCCCTCTTTCGCAACGCGCGATAAGGAACTACGTTCCAAAAAGTCCAAGCGGTTTCAGAGATATTGGGGAAGAACTGATTTTTTTGTTAAATTTCAACATCCTGTATCTCAGAAATAAAGCGGTTGCGGACCTATGTTCATATGAAGAATTTTTCTTAAAATCATCCAAGGATTATAGCCCTTTAGGATCAGCATTCAAAACATCCTATATACAGGGTCTTCCTTCTTCTCAAGATAGGGTGATGTAGGCAACCAGCTTGCCCAGCCGTTAAAGTTGGGCGAAGGGGATAACTCTGCCTGGTGTTGGGCATGGTGTTCGGTCACTAGTAGGACTGTTTTGGGATGTGGGAGGGGTTTTTTCTTGTCTCCTACAACGTTTATACAAGAATTATGTTAGGTTTTGTATTTATTTTCGGTCTTGAAGTCATTTTGGACATTATGGTGATAAATATTTTCGAAAGCTTTGCCGAAAATATTCATAACCATAATGTCCAACATAACCACTAGAAGAGTCTTTGTCCTGCGATGAGCAAGTTATCAGTTTCAAAGGTCGTACCACTGTGAAAACCTACAACCCTTAGAAGCCCCATAAGTGGGGATACAAGATGTGGGTTCTTTTAGGAGTTTCTGGAGTTTCCTACAATTTTGAATTATTTGGTGGTACAGGGGTACATTGAAATTCCGAATGAGCCCAAACTTGGAGCTGCAAGTAACGTGATAGTAAGAATGAGTCGTGTAATTCCTAAAGATGAGCACTACAAGCTCTATTATGACAATTATTCTTCTAGTCCTCCTTTGGTAGCATATTCAGAGCCAAAAAAAAAAAAACTCAGTAGCTACTGTTCGTACAAATAGATTGCCGATTTATAAAGGCCTTTCTGAGAAAAGTGTAGTATATTAGAACAAACAACTTCACTCCAGCAAACTGAAATCCATGCAGTCCAATGGAATGACAATACAATACTCAGATTTTCTTGACATGTTTTTTGGGTAACCTTCCACAGTCTGAAAATGAAAATATAAACAGGAAAATCTATACAAGTGTAGAAAGGGCAAACTGATTAGTTCACCCCGATAAGTTATTGCGTTCACCAAATTATATTTCCTATAGAAAAATGATTCAATTTGTCAATAACTTGCCATTTTCTGAATTTGCCTATCAAAAAATTTTTTAAAAAATTCAAAAGGTACTTCTCTATATAGTTTTTGCTTGACGTTTCGGGGACTATATCTGCCCCCGTTCTCAAAATCTTCTAAATCTCCTTTAATTGTTTTATAATTTGGATTTTTTCTCGCAGAGTCTTTTTCGCTTTTTCAACTGACGGATGTCAATTGAGATCTGCCAAAAAAGTTTGAGAGTGACGTATTGCTCATTTGATATATGGGGTGTTGTTCAGATCAGTTTATTAGCATTCTACCATATCTCACTTCCTCTCTGAGTAGAGGTAACCATGTATGATCCATTTCAACAGAATTTGTTGAAAAGCAGTTGTTATTGGAAAGAAGAATACAGGCCGTTTCTTTCAATTTTCTCCTCTCTTGATGTGGTTCTTTCATCAAGATTTTTGTCCTATTCCATTCAATCGTATGATCGCCATTGGATGTGAGGATATGTTCTGCAATTTTTTATCCAGTTATTTGTCGATTTCTGATGTAACTCTGATGTTCACTTGGGCGCACTTCCAATGGTCTTGACGTTTCACCTATATAACTATCACCACAAGAACAAGGTATGTTGTAAACACAGTTTTTGGTACTTTCTTCTGCGTTTTCTGGTTTTGTTTGTGTTAGTATAGATCTCAGTGTGTTTGTTGTTCTAAATTATGTTTCCACATCATACCTGTGTGGAT
>JAFIRS010005411.1:7500-57972 GCA_018342105.1 Gonioctena quinquepunctata | reverse complement strand
TGCTTGTCGTATACCCAGACCACCCTTATTTACGGGAAGTGTTGCTTGAAGCCATGTGGAAAAGCTGAAATTATTATCAGTCATCTGCTCCAAAATAATGCGGAGTGTTGAGTCGAAGAGATCAAGTTCATTCTGACAGCGCCAAGTCGGGCAACATCTCAATGTATATATCAATTTGGTTATAGCTAGACAGTTCTTCAGAAAAAAATACCCAATACGCTTTGGAATCGAATCCAAGCGAGATGCCATCAAATTCAAAGATTTAGTCTTTTGGTTCAGGGATTGTGCCAAAGATTCTTCCGACATGGGTGCACCAAGGAGGGTCCAGTTGATTTTATTCATAATTTTCATACCAGGAGCAAAACTATAAAATTTTCCTGGTATGTCATCTCTCAGGTCGTTCAAGAAATATAGTTCGCATTTTTTTAAATTCAATTTAGGACCAATTTTTTCTGATGTTGAAATTATTTACCACCTATGAAGCCGTCATCAAAATACCAACAGTTGAAATCAGCCTTCATTGATTTGGTTGAATTATCAATGCATAATCAGAAGAGTGCTGGGCCCAAAGGGTCTCCTTGCTCGACACGTCTTTCTGACAACATAGTGTTATTTCCAAAATTTAAAAAGGTATGTTTCTTATAACATTGGCTCATGGAAGGATATAGATTCGGATCTTGCCTTCTACTCTTTCTAGAAGGATATTTCTATGAATCATATTGAAAGCATTCTGAAAATCTTTCTTCAGGAAAACGGTGGAGGCATCATCTGGATGTTGATTAAAAAATCGACGAGCAGCGTGAGCAACGGCTTCACATCCTCCTAGGGTTCCAAAACCAAATTGAATAGGGTGAAATAATACACCTAAAATTTCTTTCATCTTCGAACAAGCTAATTTTGCCACAAGCCGTCTGAAAATGAAGCCGACGGCAATAGGTCGAATGCCACCATATTTTTTTTTCAAGAGCAACCAATGAGGCTCCGTAAAGTATGGGAATCACATTCTGTATGACTTTCCCAGTGAGTAAGAAGTTGCAGAACGAAGTCAAAGAACTCAAAAGTTTTTCGCCCATGGATCCAGAACTTTTGGAAAGCAAATTTTGGAGGTGCGATGGCCTCAACGAATCAAGTCCACCAGAAGATCCAGTACCGAAAGATTTCACTGCTTTTGAAACATCAATTTCATTGACTTGTAATGGAATAAAGTTTCCATTCCCTGTATATTCAACTCCTGAATCAGTTGGATGTTTCAAACGTTATTCAGATAGAGTATGACTGTCAAAACTTGCGATAGTGTCAGAAGACGACAAGATTCGAACAGTTGATATGAGATCCCCATCAGAGACTTTATTGATTATACACTTAGCAAGGTTCGTGGTTGGTGGTAATGACTAAATATCTTTGAATATATATATATATATATATATATATATATATATATATTGTGGAATATTATTGTTTCTTATATTACTTTTTATGATCGACGTTAGAGATTCTCAACGATTTTTATTGGATGTTGGAAGATAGAAAGACTTATATGCGAAAAAAAAAACAGATTTTCCCAGGCTTCTAAGGAGTTATACTCAACACAGTTGTCAATTACTCTGCACAATGCTTCAGCAGCGCTCACTCTTACTGATTTTGGAATTCTTCTTATAATATGGAAGTTCGACTTTTGCAACGACAATCGGGAATATAGGCTGCCAGAGAAAGATTCATTTTTGGAAAAAGAACCTTCATTCCAAGTCAAAGATCCATCACACATTTGCGAAGCCAAGCCTTTATCATAAGACCGGTGCACCTTTTTTGTATGGATATTCAAACCTCTTCCATTCTTGAATATTCTTTCACATATTCCACACTGGAACTCCAGAGCTTCCGAATCAATTGCCGCCCTCACATCCGACATCATTCGTTGCGTGGAAAATATAATTATAAACACCAATAGAAAAGGTTGAGATGAAAACCAAATATGGAAACTAAATTAGGTGGATGATAAAATGCATACATTGAGCGTAGGCCACACAATATTGAGGTGTACGTTCCAGGTGCTCATTCTGTCAGAATAAACTAACGTCTTCACCAGATTTACCAGTGATATGTACTGAATTCAGAGCTGTGGCTCCACGTTCTTTCAACAACTGGAGTGTCTTCTGCACCTTCTCTTTGATTTCACGACACTCATCAAGGATCATTGGTTTGTCAGAATTGTACAGAATGTTTCCCAAGTTTGCCTGTTTCTGAACTGAGGTCAATCATTTCCAGAACGATGTAAGAAAGGAAGATACGCGATAATTTTTTATTTAAACGGGAGGTCAGCAGTAAGTTGCTCTATGAACACATTCCAACCTGGAAGTCTCATGAAGTCTTTATGCTTACTGTACAGCCACATAATCTCAGTTGTATAAGGGGAGATATCATAGGAACATTATCTGTTGGATGATTATTCTTTTAGCTCAAAGTGTTTCACAACTACTGCCCCAAAACTTTCAACAGTCGCAGAAGATGTTTTTTTTTCAATATTTATTTGCAGATACTGCAGCTGCTGGGCTTACAGCGTACATTCCACCTATTACATGAAATGTACCCATCAAGTGTTTGGGTGTTAAAATCCGCGTCAACTTAAATAAACTGGAAAAATCCATCTCGATTTTTTGTATGCCAGCATGGCTGAGGGTATTTCAAAACGTATAGCGAGCAACAAAAATCCCATGGAATGCAAAACTTCCTGCAAATTCCTAGATCCAGTCTTCTCATATATAGCTGAGAGTTTCAGGAATGACAGCTCCACTCTCTTCCAGGAGCCGGTCTGGCTGAGGTTACTCGTTAGTTTCATACACTTGTGACCTTATATCTTCGCAAATAATTTTATTGCACTTTGAACAACTCGAAGCCTCTCATCCCGCTCAGATATGCTCTTTTGCTCATTCCACGTAGCACTTAATATTTTATCACGATTATAAGGTCCTTTAATATGCTCCATCGGCTCCTCCAGGGATAACTGGCACCCATCATCGATACACTGCATGGCTGTGTCAATTTCCTGTGCAAATGGTCCACGTCTTTTCATCTTGGGTTCTTGAACCTTTGGCCATCCATAGAGATCCTTAAAACACTTGCTGTGTTACTGAGAATGTGCTGCGCCCAAATCATCCACCGGCTCAGTAGAAGGGTTATGCCGAAACGGCGCCACTACTTCATGATTCGGCCGCTGGTGTCACGGGTGGCGCTAGTGTGCGATTCGGTGGCCATTGTGGATGGGTAACGTGTGATTGGTCAGTGGGGTGGTGGGCGGGTCTGACATTTTGGGGGGGAAGGGGAATTTTGGGGGTTGGTTGGCCATATTGAAGGTGGAGTTACGTGCGGTGGCTGGGTGCAGACGGCCATGTTGGATGAAGGTGAAGTTACGTGCGTTGGGTAGGCATGCTTTCGGTGGGTGCAGACGACCATGTTGGATGAAGGTGGACCTGCGTTGGGTAGGCATGCTATTGGTTGCAGACGGTCATGGATGTGAGCGCGGAGGTTGGGTTCTATTGGTGAGGACGAGGCCTGGACGGTGACTCGAGGGGTGGTCAAGAGTGGGTGGACGTGAGAGCTACGTGGTACGTGGACGTCGATTTATACGAACTTTACAGCATTTCTACAGTCTACGGCCTATGGCATTTCTACGGCATTTCTACCGCATTTCTACCGAATTTCTATGGTCTACGGCCTATGGCATTTCTGCGGCCCATGGCATTTCTACCGACACGGAATTCCTACGGCCTACTGCATTTCTATGGATTTTTATGGATATACGTGGATTTACACGGATTTCTACAGATTGACATGGATTTTCGTGAAATATGAATCAAAGACGTGGGGAAATATATAGTCGTGCTGATTGAATATATTTAAAAATACATACATTTCAAATTGAGATAAGAGACCGGTTTACATTTCTTTTGTATGTGACTTCTTTGGGTTTGGCTGGTAATTCCTCAAGAGGGTGAAATCCGCAGGATGAAATAGTCGATTCGACATATTTCGCTACACATCTTTCAATGCCACAATGGAGTCCTTTCGAACATCGATTTTGCATATGCAGCATTCATAATTTGACAATGAAATATCAAAAATGGATATTCGAATTGAAATACATTCTTTTTCCTACCATTTTTGGAACTTCAGACAGGTCCTATACACTCAAATTTCTGAATCAATTCATAACATTTTCTTTTTCTCCATATAATTTTATGTCTTTTCTCAAGTCTCGAAACGGCATCCGGTGAATAATTATCGACAGGAAGTCGTTTCCGGTTGATAATTATTCACACCGAGAGTCGTTTCCGCTTGCAGATGATAAGAAAGCAATGAGTCAGACAAATGATATCAATGACATCACAGTTTTGACTGTAAATTTTCAAACTGTTTCTCTACTAGGCCCCAAAAGTAAGGTTATGATACGATCCAAAGGAAACCGATCATGAAAACGCATTTTGATTTCAACATTTATAGATCGTGATTCATGAATATTTTTCCGGAATAAGTGTGATTATATTCTTGGATTCTTCAATACGCCTCTTGAAGCGACCTCAATCAATTGCAAAATACTCTCAACATTTTCTTCGTGATTTGTTGTAGGCGAATGTCCAAGTGAACATGTAATAGATGTTGTTTTCCTTTCGGAAACTGACTTTTTTCAATGTTGTTTTTTCTACTTGTATAGATATTTGATGCAAAATTTGGAAATCTGCACCAGTGACACACTCGTAATGAAGTAAATCAATCCCGCCAAAGTTCTCCAAGCACAATGTGGTGGGTTGGGGATGATCGTCGTCGTTACTCTTGTCCAATTCGAATCACCGAAAGTTCAATCCTCAAAAACAAGTCTCAACATCTAGAAATTTTATTTTTCCGGTATTTCAACACTCAAAACAGATAAAAGTCCTCCATTGACTTGGGATGGAATTATTTTCATCCAGTTTGAAGGCCATGTTTCGTTTCTATACCCAGTGACATTATCGAAAGCAATGAAAACTTCTCTCACATGATATGGAGAATTGATATATAGATTATTCGAAGAAACCGCTGTCAATATAATGTAATTCGATGTTAGCACTGCCATGATCAGAAGAGAACTGAATGAAATTAATGCAAACTCTTGAATAAAATGCATATACATACAATTAATTTTTTTATTTTAAGGGTTTAGGTACAATTCTACGTGAAAGAACACAAGTGAAATTACATCTTTTTGGATTACAAAATACAGCTTTCCATGCAGCCATCACGCCCACAGTCTCTGAGTCACCCATTCCCATATTGCGAAACAATGTATCAAACTGCAGCGAATGTTCTTGCCCATGTGATTCATGCAGAGCGATCCTCCATTCGAAAAAACTGGTAGTGGGGATTTGTTTTAGCATTCCTCGATATTGATTAGGTGTGCCGGCACAGCACGCATGCACCAAGTAAAACAATTCTTCAGAATATCTTCTTTTTGATGTCATTTCACATAAATAATACCGACATCTTCGAGCAGCCTCCAGATGTCATCTAAACCAGCGTAATCAACATACCCATCGGAATATCTCAAACCATGGATGTTCTGCTCCTCATATCTGACTTGCTTCTTATCGGCAGCGGAAAGCGAGTCCAATGGCTTCGGAGGTTTATGGATGACTTTAGAAATTCCGATCTCCCCGAGCAGTCTTGACGAAAACAGCTCGATTTTTGGATGTCATGTAATCGACTAGAAGTTGTTTTTTCATCCCCTTATAACTGGGATAGAAGTCACTGTATGCAGTGTGAGCTTCTACGAAATTCGATATTATTGATTTTCAATTGGGCTTTTGTCTGGTCAGCTGCATTCGCAACAGCTGCAGCATCAGCATGCAGTTATTGCCATTACGAGATCTAACCAATCGCAGAGATTGTTTTCCACACGTAGCAAGTGTATAGTCATCGAGAATACCCAAAAGATGTTTTATCGGTACGTGATAAGTGAATAATCCATCACCATCCGGCAGTGCAAAGATGACTTGTATCGTCTGCAGTATAGCATAAATATCCTCTGAGCGTACTCACCACCCCGGGATTCTGCACATAATCCAATTCTTTGTCATTGAGTAAAAAAGAATGCTGGTGCATTATTCGCAAAAGTGAATGGTCCACTTCCGGAAGTTTTCTTCAAAGTAGCTTTGATGGTGATGACAGCATCATACATGAGTAGCCATGCTTCACTCTGCTGAATGGATATTTCGATGATATCGTCATTTCCGAACGATTTAACATACAGATAATGGATGCGAGTTTCCAAGCGTTGAATGGATTCATCGAATTTTGGACGTCGGTATACGTCGAATACACCTTTTGGCAGCAACATGGTAACCCAATGATTCGAGAAATTTTTGGTTCGTAGGAGAGAGCACGAGTGTTCTGCGAGATGATCTCTCTACTACTGAACTCACAGCCGGATCGTCGTCTTCATAATCGAATGTCAGACCCATCTCAGAGTTTCTCCAATACTGATCTGATGATATTCTGTTCACCTCGGAAATTCACAGGATTGAAGTCTTGGTCTAGTATGTTTACGGTGTTGTTACCAATGTTACCTTTGGCAGTTACAGGTAGGTGAATCAAACTAAATGGCACCTCGTCAATGGCGTATCCAGGGTTATCCCTAGGTGCGAATTCATATATTGTGTGATAGGGTCGACCGTAAGCTCCGGCTTTTATGTGGCAATCCAGGTGAATTGTTCGGACTTTGACAATTTTGACTGGAAGATCGGATTTATGGATTTTTCCAGGCTCCAAAAATCTCGGGGAGAAACCCAATAATTGTCCAATACAGTCTTCATGTCCAAAATCTATTGCATGTGTTTTGCTGTATATTTCACACTGTAAAGTATTGAGATTCGCGATCAGTGAAAACTCTTTATCGTCCTCATCCACAGATTTTTTGTTGATGTCTCTCGGTTTATCGATATATTCCGAAAGAAATGAAGCAATGTTGTTTATCTCATATGATCCGGTGGAGATGCTGATAATCTCCCTATCATTCCCGTCAGCGTTCTTGAAATAATAGAATTTTCTATTGTTTTCCTCCACATTCGCCATACTATTGTACGAGTGGAATCCGATCGAAGCCAAGCCGTAGTCAGATTCAGGTTCCAATGAAATTGGATTGATGGAATCACTGGAGGCCATAGCAGTATAACTTGTCATTATGACTATCTGGGCCATGATAGAGATACTCATCGATTGTGTCCGGTGTAAGATGTCCAGAAACCCTGGTGCATGCACTTATATCTGAAAATGTGTGGGATCAAAGGTGCGACAAATAGGGCCTGCTTGATTTCTTAGATTGCAACCAGTTGCGAATGATTGCTGAGTAGATGTCAACACCAAAGAGCAACTCTCCTAAGAAATTTATTTGAACAATGTTCAGTCCGCTCCGAGATCCTCAAAGGTGTGGATGAAGTAGATTCGGCAATTGGGCCATTGTCTTCAGTCATTCGGCAGATAGCAAAAAACAGTTCAGTTTCCTTCATTACTACATCTATTCGAATCGAAGCTCCGGCTTTTCGCTCCTCTGTGTCGCCGCCGTAACTAACGAATCGGTATTTTCCCAAGATTTTATTTTGGGTTATATTTATCTTTGATTACGACGAAAATGGCATAAAAAGACAGTGTCCGCCTAGAATTTGATTCTTGTTTGCTTCTGGCGTTTGGGTTGTTCAATTGTGGTGTTAGAAAATCGAGAATTCTGTTTTCATTTCGAATTATACATTTATTCAAAATGAAGTGCATGGTTCCATCTTGTGAAACTGAAATGACATTTTATGTTAGTAAAATATAGTATATAATTCCATTGTCTCTTTAGACAATGAAAGAACAATAAAATTTAAGTGATATGTGATTTCTGAGACACATCAATTTAATTTTTTCAGGCCTACTCTTCCGAGGCACGATGAGAGAAGGAATCAAAGATAAATTGAGTGACAAAAATTGTGTCTGCAGTGTGCACTTATTCAGGGAGGATGATATATATATTGTGGTAAAGAATAAAATCAGATTGAGACCTGATGCTATCCCCAAACTTAGTTTACGGAAACCCTATTTACCGTAAATCCAAACAATTCAGAGGAGTTTCAGGTTAGTTGATAAAGAGAAACATGGAAAGTTTGATAAAGCGAGTAGACAACATATATGAACATTTTGAGTAGGTTATTTATTCATTTTTGAAAAAAATTATTCATCTTATGAAAATAAATTACCTATAGTTGGCTAGCACACCTAGTTATTTGTATTGATTGAATTTTTTGAAACCCATGTATTCCTTTCAGGAGTTCGAAGATTTTGTTATCCACATCAGCAAACAGCAGGAATTAAATTGAATTGAAAATCAGAATGAAAGAGATATCAGTTTGGTTCGATTCCACTCAGCTGAAGAAAACCTGCTTTCAGGAAAATCTTACAAAAACAAGGAAAATATTGTCACTAGGTACTTTTGTAATATGAACAATGGATGAAATTTTCTCTTCAGAAGAGGTAAGATATCAATTGAATTGTTATGTTGGAATTTCATTACAAAAAACAGTTATTCTCTCAACCTTCCCGAATCTAAACTTGTTTTTCAAAAATATTCCCATTCAATGTTACACTCTGAAATTCAAAATATCTTGCACTACATTTGATATTCTTCATTTTGTGTCTAGAGATATCGAATAGTTATTTATGCAACAAGTGCAAAAAGTAAGTGTTTATTGCACTCGACGTGAAGTTGGCCGACGAGGCCGTCAGGCCGAGTTGGACAACACGTCGAGTGCAATAAACGCTTATTGTACGAGTTGCATACGATATTTCTTCTACGTTCATGCAAAAATAAAAAATAAAGTTTATTTTGCTGGCACTAAGTGTGGGAAAATAAAAAGCGTAATTCAATAGCAAAATATTTAATAATCAATTAGTACTATCGATTTGAATTGAGAAAGTTAGGAACTAATACCTATGTTGGGAACAATTCAGCTCATTTTTGATGAATTGTATTTTCTAGTAATTCCGTAATCCAGTGTGCAGTAAATATAATTGAAAATAATATGAAATATGCAATTGTTTGAAATGTAATACAGAAAATGCAGTAAAAATAGCATCGATTTAAATTCTTATGTTTGTCGTGATCACAAAACGCTGTAATAGAATGACAGATGTGTGCAATAGATATTTCATTGCACTAATGAAATAAAGAACCAATTTTTTCACTGAATATAGTTCAATAAAATTTTGGTTTTTGCATTAACGTAGAAAAATATATAACAGCCAAACTTCAGAATAATTTTAATGAATGTGAACTCCTCTTTCACAATCCTTCGGGGATTCTGAAACTTGAAAGTTAATATCAGAAGGTCAAAGAATAATTCAGTGAGAAAATTAAATAATGATTTCTGTGAAAAAAATGGAAGAAGTATTATAACAAACTGGACTGGTGGTCGTGAGCGTAGAGGCGCTGGCTGATGTCCAGATGGTCCGTGTTCAAATCTCGGCACGGCTAATGAAACAAAAATGTATTCCTGTAGTTTCGTTGAGCAGGAGGAGATGGGTGACCAACCGAACATTCTTGGTACCTAAATACCAATCCTTCGGACTGTCCACGGCTACTAACCGAGTAGTGCTTCGGATGACACTTGGAAAGCTAAGGTCCCCGTCTTCTTAACTCACACAAGTATCTGACTTTTGGAGGTTGCTTCGCAACTAAATTGGCGGTTCAAAACAATCATAAAAAAAATGAATGAAGAAAAAATAAAATTCCAGTTTCATATATTTTATTTGGGATGACCATGTTTTCATTGGATTCATATTCCTAGCTGATTACACCTTTATCATGACAGGGTGGATATTAGTTATTCGTATCGATTACATTTTTTGAATCCCATGTATTCATTTCAGGAAATCTGAGATTTTGTTATCCACATCAGAAAACAGCAGGAATGAAAACATTCGGTCAGTTGAAAATCAGAATGAAAGGGATATCACTTTGGTTCAATTTCACTCAGCTGAAGAAAAACTGCATGCTTCAAGAAATCTCCCACGAACACAAGGAAAATATTGTCACTAGGTACATTTGTAACATGACAAATGGATGGAATTTCTTCTTCAGAAGAGGTAAGATATTGATTGAATTATTATGTTGGAATTTCATTACAAAAAACGGTATTTAAAAAATATCCTTGAACAAAAATGTTTATTTTCAATTGTATAATAAAATTAGTACATCTCTTGACCTTCACAAATATAAACTTGTTTTTGAAAAATATTCCCATTTAATGTTACACTTTGAAATTCAAAATATTTATCACTATATTTTATGTTCTTTATTTTGTGACTGGAGATATCAAATAGTTATTTATGCAACAAGTGCAAAAAGTAAGTGTTCATTGCACTCGACGTGAAGTTGGCAGACGCGGCTATCAGGCCGAGTTGGACAACAAGTCGAGTGCAATAAACACTTACTTTTTGCACTTGTTGCATACGATATTTTTTCTACGTTCATGCCAAAATCAAAAATGTGTTATTTAGGTGGCACTAAGTGTGGGAAAGTAAAAAGCGTAATTCAATAGCAGAATATTTAATAATTAATTAGAACTATCGATTCGCATTGAGAAAGTTAGGAACTAATACCTATGTTAGGAACAATTAACTCATTTTTGATAGATTGCATTGTCTAGTAATTCCGTAATCCAGTATGCAATAAATATGATTGAAAATAATATAAATATGCAATTGTTTAAAATGTAATACAATATCACAGAAAATGGACTAAAAATAGCGTCGATTTGAACGTTTATGTTTGTCATGATCACAAAACGCTGTAGTAGAATGACATATGAGTGCAATAAACATTTCATTGTACTGATTGTAAAGTTTTGGTTTTTGCATGAACATAAAAAATATATAACTGCCAAACTTCAAAATAATCTAAATCCTTCGGGGATTCTGGAACTCCAAAGCTGATATTAGAAGGTCAAAGAATAATTCAGTGAGAAAATTAAATAATAATTTCCGAAAAAAAAAATTAGAAAAAATTCAATTCCAGTTCCATATATTTCATTTGGGATGACCATGTTTTCATTGGATCCATATTCCTAGCTGATATACAATTTTATCATGACAAGGTGGCCTGATATCATATTATACTCAGCATAATATAATAATGAAAAGTGTGACTGTGTGCACGTATCGATATAATCGATGAAAGAAAATTGTATTTCGTGCATAAAATAATTTATTAAATTCGTAGCAAAGCGCTTCCGCCCGTTAGGTCATTATCAGTGCGTACCTGAAAGTAAGTACTATTGATAGAGACTGAGTTACTGAAAAGTTTTTTTGAGAAAGAAAATTGACATATTTTAAATGTGAGGTTACTTACTCGTCAGGTGTACAAGAAGTCAAAAAGACCATAATATCTCATGATCAATGAAAGTTATATAGGTTTACGTAACACACATGTTAAAATACCAATTCTTGGCCAGGATGAAAATTGAGATTACAATTTTTCTCTTTATTTTTCAAAAGCCATTGTTGATGTGTGGTAGCTGGACCCCTTGTGACAAGATTGACAATTGACAAGTGAACTATGAAGTAGATTGACAATTGACAAACCATGGAGATATCAGAATCACGGAAGGAATATCCTTGTCATACGAGAACACACTAGAAGATGATCAATCTAATGAGGACTGTCATCTGTCAAATATATGTTCTAGTATTCCAAGTGAGACCTGACGAAATTCTTCAATTCTCACATTTGAGTCATCACAATTGAACTTATATTCAATTGTGATGACTCAAATGTGAGAATTGAAGAATCTTGAACTGTGAGAATTTGGGGCTAATATTTCGAGCATTTTTCTGACGTAATTTTCGTACTTTTGCCTGCTGAACACAATTCTGAAATCCAAACATGCCCTTCTCAATTACATTCAGAGACAGTTTTCTCTCCTCCATTCAAGACGATAAATGAAATAATTTTTGATTTCATACTTTAATTTTGAAGGATCAATCGGGTTTAAGTTATGTTTGTATTCATAACCTCCATGAGTTGGAAGACACATCGTATTGGTGTCCGGAATCCTATGACTTTGAACGTTAAATTTGAGTCAATACATTGAACTGTGAGAATTTTTCTTTTGAACTTCAATGAGTGCATATATTTCCCAACAACCAATAACTCAACTGTTCATTTCGAACATACTTTATTAGAATATAATCAATATGAGTTGCTTTTTTGGGGCTAATATTTCGATAATTTTTCACACGCAATTTCCGTACTTCTGCCTGCTGAACACAATTCTGAAATCCAAACATGCCCTTCTCAATTACATTCAGAGACAGTTATCTCTCCTTCATTCAAGACGATAAATTGAATAATTTTTTATTTCATACATCCATTTTAAAGGATCAATCGGGTTTAAGTTATGTTTGTATTCATAACCTCCATAAGTTGGAAGGAACATCGTATTGGTGTCCAGAATCCTATGACTTTGAACGTCAAATTTGAGTTCAAAAACATACCTTCATTGACATTGGGAAGGTCTTCGTATCTCCTGAAGTAATTGGGAGCACAAAGTTTGTGCTCAGTGAGAGATTGTGCAAGTAGGTAACCCAAAATTGTGAAAATCGTTGGAGACTAGAAATTTATCCAAAAATCAAACTATATATATATATATATATATATATATATATATATATATATATATATATATATATATATATATATATAACAACGAACTCCCGAACGGTAGTTCGAAAATGGAATATATGCGAGTTACATTCACCTTTTCCACGAACACTATAGAAATAGCCAAGTTACCATTTTTGCAACTCAGCATTTCCATGGGAAGCTTGCAGAGTCGATATTTTTTGCAAGAACTCCATATCATCAGTTTTACTTGTTAGACATGATCTTCTCCCATTATTGTAGTTAGTCTAGATTCGATTCTTGAATTTTTCACATCTAAATATTTTTGTAAATGTATTTGAATAAAAGTTTTTTTTAAAGTTAATTTCGGCACGAGTTATATAATTGGCGCAGTCGTTGTAGGATTGTTACGGGAATCCGACGCAGATAACTTTTCTATTTTAATAGTTAAGTAACCATTGTGGAAAGTTCCTACGGTTCTATTGAAAAAAACTTATGTTCCCTGGAGACGGAGCCGGAATACTGACAATTCAGCAGAAACCAGGCCAGTACCAGATGCCGAAAAGGATCGTACTGTAAGTCATTTTTGATTTCCATGTCAGCTCCTCTAGTTTCTCTCCATCCTTCAGTGAACGTGAAGTAAACTCAGAGCTAGATATAAATTCATTGACGAATATTTTAAGCAATTTTTCACTGAACGAAAGTACAATTTCGAATCCAATTGGAATAAATAATATCGAAAAAACCATGCCAGCAGTTCCAAGTTCCACAAAGGTCCATGCTGAGACCATTCCGGATTTTGACGGCAATGTTAATGAACTTAATTTTTTCCTCGAAAGCGTGAACAGCATTGTTAAGCACTTTTTTAATAATGAAAATTCAGGAGATTACCAGAATGTAATAATATTCAGAACAATCATTAGCAAACTGAAAGATCCAGCACGAGAAGTTGTGAATATAAGTTGTTGATAATATCGATAATTCAAAAATGAACTGATTCGTAACTTCAGTGATCCGAGAAATGAAAACTGTCTGTCTTTGGATTTAAACAATTCGAGACAATTACCGAACGAAACTCCATACCAATTCCATGACAAAGTGAGGAAATTACTAAATACAATTTCAAATTATCTTGCTATTCACGAACCTGATATGAAAATTGGGAAATTCAAACAGGGCATGTATAACCAACAGGCCCTTGAAGTATTTTTAGCTGGGCTAAGAAACCCCATAGGTGTAATAGTTAGAACTGAAGAACCTAAAACTATGCTAGAAGCAATCAATTTCATAAGGAAAGAAGACAATATAAAATATTTACAAGATTCTTTTTGTTCGAATCAATCCAATTCACATTCCAATGTACAAGGAAGGAAACAATCTCACCCAATACATCAAAATCAAAGCTCTCCTAGGCCATTTCAAACCAATCAACAAAGAACATTTCAAAATTTCACCTAGAATATCAGATACCGAAACCCTCGATTTTCCAATACCCCTTAGCAAAATTTCTCATCACAATATAAACCTTCTTTCCCGACGGGACCAATCAATGTCCAGCCGAGGCCAAACTTCATTCGAAGATTCCCAAGTAACCAACAAGTTTTTGGCTCACCAAAAAATGTTTGGAAACCCAATCCAAACTCAAATCCTAATCAATACAAACCTACCCCGATGAGTACTACCACTAGACAGTTCAGTGCAAATCAACCCATAAACCAAAATCGTAAATGGGTTTCCGAAGAACTATACACTACCGAAAATCTTGATGTTTCCAACCCGGATAAAGAATATCCCTTAGAACTCTCATATGATTATTCAGAGAATCCCTCTGGTGAAAATGTGGAATTCGTTGAATATGTATCTAATGAAAATCGCGAGGATTTTCAAGTGGTCTTCCCCACAGAACACACAAATAACATGATCGAATTCCACAACTTATTTGACAAAGGACAACTACTGTACATCAATATCAAAAATCCACCCCTAAAATTGCTCATCGATACGGGAGCTACTGAATCATTTTTAGATCCCGAAATAATTGAAAAATATTTTGCAAAATATAAAATTCGTGATCCTTTTGTCGTTTCAACCTCATTCTATTCTTCAAAGCATGAATTTTCAGTAACCATACCTAGTTTTGAGGAATTTAACGAAGATTAAATTATGAAATTCTACGCATATAAATTTCACAACGTTTTTGATGGACTTATAGGAATCGATCTCATCCAATCACTAAACGTACAATTAGACTTCTCAAATTCAAGATTTATCACGCCTAATTCAGAATTGATTTTCAAATATTTGCAAAATTTCAATGAAACATTTTCATCACAAAAACCCCCTCCATCAGATAATCAAACCAACAAAGACCAAGAATTCGACACAGAATCAATAGATGTAAACATTGACGAAAATTCAGATCTCAATGACGCTGATTTACGAATTTACGATAATAACCCTGAAAATAGAGACGAAGATGAAAACGAGACTGTACAAACCAGTAACGAAAATCCGACTCTCGTTATTCCAATATCAGAAACTCCTATCAATTATTTCCAAAATCAGTTATTTCTGAAAATAGTTTTTCATTCCCCAGGATGACCAAAAATAAAACGCCTAGTTGAAAACAAAATAAGAACTTCAATTCAAATATCCGAAGACAACTTCGAACACGATATCATACAGACATTCGAAGAACTTACCACCACAAGCAAAACATTTGCAATAAATTTGGTTAAACAAGCTTTTATTCCAAAATTGTCTGAAATACTGAGTGACACATTCAAAAACTCTGCCTTCAAACTCATTATTTGTAATAATGTAGTTGGAGATGTCAAATCCACAGAACAAGTCGGAATGGTAAAATTGTGCCACGAAGGTAAAATCAATCATCGTGGAATTAACGAAACTAGACAAGAACCACTGACCTACGAACCGAAAATACAAATTCATCACAAGACTAGGGCACGAATTGAAATAAGCCCCCGATTTAGAACTCATCTTGTACATAAAAATGAAGAAATAACAGTGAAATTAATAAACCCTCAAATGAAACTCAACGAACCTATCATAAAAATAACCTTGGACGACCCCTACTTAATCAGGATAAAATTACTTTACAGAGTTCTTCTCGCCCTGGCGGCAGTCGACGAAGCTCAAGAAATTAAAGTCACCAGCCTCTCCTCAAATCCTGGCATCTTACCCTACAAATTGGGAAATGCAAAATTACGAAATTTAATTCATACATTCATTCATTTCTATGATCTAGAACCCATAGAAAAAGAATTTCGTAAAATTAGTGAAAAATGGAACAATGTCAAATCTTTAATTCAGAGTAAAAATAGCTTATATATGGGGGAATTGAAAAATTTCAATAATGATATTTCTTTCCAGTTGACTCTTGCAGAACAAAAACTTAGTTTTCTGAACCCAAACAGAAGATCAAAAAAGGGTATATTCAATGGAATTGGTACATTTTTCTAAACAATTTCTGGTAATTTAGATGCCGAAGACGGCAAAAGATATGATGATGTAATCAATACTTTGAAATCAAATCAAAACATTATTGCAACCACCCTCAACAGGCAGATTTCATTGAACACAAAAATCATCGATGATTACAATACCTCTCTCTCGCTAATTAAGAAAAATGAAGAAATGATAACATCCAAAATAATTGAACTCGATGCTGAACTTGAAAAACTTAAATTTGACCTTGACGGTAACATTACAGCAAAAACTTCTTTGGATCAAATAAATGCAATTTTGAACATTCTATCAGGGATACTATCAAACTTAGAAGATGCTATAACCTTCGCGAGAATCAATACTGTTCATAAAAGCATATTAAAAATCGAAGACATTCAATTCATCATTCAAATACTTCTTAAACATCATTCACCTGAAGAACTATTATTTGGAAACGATAACTCTAGCATCCATAAATACTATGAAATTTTGGAAGTAGAATCATATCATTCTGACAGTCGAATAGTCTTCATCGTTCATTTCCCAGTAATGTTTCCAAAAACCTATTCATATTACCACCTTTACTCTGTACCAACCGGGAACAAAACCATCCTTATTCCCTCCAAACCTTATCTGGCAATGGAAGGTAATTTTTATCAGTACGAAGACACCCCATGCCAAAATACACGCCCAGTGTATTATTGTACCAATGGAAGGCCAATCGAACAATCGAGGCAAATCGATTGTACATACCAGCTACTCCATCTGAAGAACGAAGAGCCGAACACCTGCGAGCCCGTCCCAGTAACAATCGAACATGAAATCGTCGAACAGATCAATGCTGTCCATTACATCGTGATATTTCCTGAACCCACCAAAGTGAAATTCAACTGCCAAAAGAGCGACCTTGCCACCCTCAGAGGTCGTCATTTCATCGAAGTACCCATTGGTTGGAGCTTCCAGACCCCAAGGAGTATTTATTCCAACAACGAAGAAACAATAACCAGACAACCCTTACTATTGCCAGCAGTAAAAACTTCCAAAGTCATCCAAAAACATCAAAACGAACTGACCATCCACAACATACCTCTAGACCAAGTACATCGACTCCAGAGGGACCAACAAGAAATCCACCGAATCACCCTGAAAACTTCCACAGGGACCTCAGCTTACCTTTGGACGGCCCCAATATACATCCTATTAGTCGCATTATCAATTATCCTACTGGGTCACTTCCTGAATACCAAATATTGGAGAGGGAGCCAAATAAGCCAACCCACCATGGAAATGTCGTACACAAGGAATTCCCAAAAACCACATCCATTTCCAAGGACCACCGATGAAGATGAATGAACCGATCCACCCCATATATGGATCTTTCTGAGAAGGTAGGAGTTACATTCACCTTTTCTACGAACACTATAGGAATAGCCAAGTTACCATTTTCGCAACTCAGCATTTTCATGGGGAGTTCGCAGAGTCGAAATTTTTTCCAAGAACTCCATATCATCATTTTTACTTGTTAGACATGATCTTCTCTCATTATTGTAGTTAGTCTAGATTTCATTCTTGAATTGTTCACATCTAAATATTTTTGTGAATGTATTTGAATAAAAGTTTTTTTTTAAGTTAATTCCGGCACGAGTTATATAATTTGCGTCAACACATTCTGAGCTCTGTCGTTAATTCATTTGAAGTGCGAACAAAATCCTTAGAATTAGTTATGGAAAATTGTCGGAGAAAAAGTCCCACTTATTGATTCCATAAATTTTAAAATGTTTATATTAGCAATTTCACTCACCTGCATTGATGCGTCAAAAAATTGGCAGCCTGTGACCAACCACATAACATACAAACATGATTTATTTCAATGAATACAAAACTATGGTAATTATAACTGAGTTTTGCAGAAATAACAGTTCACAAATCATAACCTCAATCGGATTGCAAAGCATTCAAATTTTCCAATTGGTTGGAAGTTTCAT
This sequence comes from Gonioctena quinquepunctata, assembly GCA_018342105.1. Classification (NCBI taxonomy): domain Eukaryota; kingdom Metazoa; phylum Arthropoda; class Insecta; order Coleoptera; family Chrysomelidae; genus Gonioctena; species Gonioctena quinquepunctata. Next base: position 39,837 of record JAFIRS010005411.1, on the reverse strand, counting down.
AAGTGACAGGTCCGTATTTCGCATCACTGTGCAGGTTGCCTAAGGTTGGCGAATGCATTTTGTAATGGCCGAACAGATCCAATTCGTTGAACTATGTCAATTTGTCACCATCTATTGTGAAAAATTTGAACTTGGTCGCGAATCTCGACTGAAAAGTCTAAGCAGAATCGAATCAGTGCATACACCAGGTTTTCCAGGCATCTTAGTCCGGTGTTAAAGAGAAATTCCAAACACAATTGTATTGATTTCCCAGGTATTGAACCAATTCCACAAGTGGTTTCAAATTTCCAAAACAATCAAAATATTCCACTTTGTTTGCAATTTTTTGGTAAGCTACTCAATGTGTTCCTATGTTCCTTTGAAGATTCAAATTCGCGATGGCACATTCTCTGAACATAGGCGTGGAACGTGGTAATTGATCGCGCATATAAACCCAAACCCTTTGCATATTCGATCAACTCCGTATCATATAACGATCTATTGGGAGTTTTTTTGTATGAAAAGTCCATCTCCTGGAGCACTTTTCCTCAAAAATACACCGGAGCCTTGCTTTCCGATGCTTTTCATCTGTTTGTTGTGACGATGATCTTCTTCGAGTTTCTTGGTGGCATTTTTAAGTCGATGACTGTCTTGGCGTCGGCACTAGCTCCACCAGCCAATGAACCCAGTGCTCCGAGAGCTGCGAATATCGGAAGCAGGGGTAGAATTCCAAGGGATTCTGCTTCGAATGGTATTATTCTGGGTACTCGAATCTTTTTTCGTCTACCCAACTTCTTGATGTGGCTGCGAGCTGCACGCAAAGCCACAATCGACGCCTTGCGCAAACCCTTCAGACTCCCATCCCTCGACTTATCGGGTTTCAGAGTCTTCCGCAGAGATTTGGGAATTTTACTCAAAATATCTCTTATGAATGAAGGGGATTTCCGCACGTTCATTCCCAGCTTACGTTTGGTATTCATTGTTGTCGTGACGAACCAAAAGGCTGGTTTTTCGTCAAGACTCGCGTCTTTCGATTTGAATCGCTCCAACGCTCTGTTCTCCAATTCCAAATCGGCTTTATGACGATCTTCCACAGACTTATTTTCAGAGTAAGCAATATCGTGAAGACGACAAGCTGAATCCAAACAGTTGGTGCCCTTTTGGCCGAGGGCAAGTCGTTCTTGTAAACGAGTACCGGGTCCACAGTATTGATGTCCAGGTGAGTGTAACTCGACCGGTAATTCATTGATCAGATAGTTTACGATACCACCACCTTCTAGGTTGAAGGTTGGCATGATATTTCTTTCGTCGGAGGTGAGAGACTCATCTCAACATGAGTGTCGTTCAACAAAAAACGTCACTTCCTATGGAAAATTTGGATTTCGTCAAAGTCAGTAAAAAAAAGGAAACATGGTAAGCTGCTACCTGATTCATTTCGCGCCATTTTTTGTGGGCCTACTGCCTCAGGCAAAACAAATGCCATGTTGAGCCTACTAATCAACTTGAATGGTGCTGAATTCAAGAATGTCTACATATACTCAAAGTCCCTATATCAACCCAAGTATCAACTACTTCAAGATGTGTTGAAGAAAGTGCAAGGAGTCGACTGTTTCTCCTTCAAAGACAACAATGAAATAATCGAACCATCTGAAGCAAAGGAAAATTCCATTTTTATATTTGATTATGTGGCATGTGATAAACCGAATAAAATCCGAGAATATTACACTATGTGTCGGCAGAAGTCGATCGATGCTGTCAAACGTACTCGAAAATACCCAAGCAATTGATGCGAGACAATTGCAATATGATTATGTTGTTCAAGCTGGATGAAATCAACTTGAAGCACATATTCGATGAGCACGTCTCCTGACTTCTCATATGGAGAATTCAAAAACTCTGCTCGAAAAGTTGGAATGAGAAATTCGGAACGTTAGTCATTATCAAAGATTTCGATTTGAAAAATGCAGATACTATAAGGGATTCGATAGATATATATTCCTCGACTCATCCACCGATGGAGTAGTATAGTGCATACAATGACGTCAACAACACATGTGAAAGAGGGTATTGCTGATGCCGAGATGGAGTTGGAAATCAATCGATTATCCAAAGCTGTTCGAAAAAAATATTTGGCATTCAAATTTGGAAAGTTCGAAGACCATACGAAAATCATTCAAACCCATCTCCAAGCCATTGAAACGTATTGCATCATCCTTACCTAAGATAACAGCATCATCCTCACCTCAGATGACAATTGCACCACCTCCGGTGAAACAAACCTCTCCTGAGATCAAAACTCATGGCAGCTTTTCCGAAGGCGAGCTCGATAAAGGAAATGATATCGAACGGAGTTATCCTCAAATTTTCAATGCAATTACATACAGGAAATATTGAATAAATCTCCAGAAATAGATACCATCTATGGACCTGAATATGATTCGTCATGACATTTGTAATTCGGAAATACAATTCAAATCATAGACAAAGGAACCAGAGACATAAAAGTGGGTGAGAAATCCTTCAAAGGAAGTGAAAGTTTATATAGTCTCATCTTTCATCAAGATCCTGATTACAATGAAAAATCTGATCTACCTCAGTATGAGCAAATTTTGAGAATGATATAAGGGTACAAAGACAAAACAGATTAAAGTCTTATTCCATGCCGAAATATACACAAATTATTCTAAAAATATTTTTGAAGAATCGCACCAAGTCTGACAGGAGTTTTGCAGCGAGAAATCCTAGTTCATCTACAACGAGTAAAGGCGGAAGGGCTATGCTCTGACGTACAACTCCAAACCTGTTGAGTATGTATATTGGAATGATGTGAATGAACTTATAGGTAATACCTCTGTCACGAATGAGATAATTTCCATTATGGATGAGTTGAAAGAGGCGGGTGTTATTCTTTAACATCAGTTTCATTATGAGCATCAACAAGTTCGGTCATGCATACTCGTCTGTCGGTGATGGTGGTGAGGAGTGTGACGTAGATTCTATTTTCAGCTATACTACCGATGGAAACATCGATGCTAATGAAAATATGTCACGTGATGCAAAAAATGTTGTCAACAAAGTTTATATGACTCAAATGATTGATCGATTGAAAACCGATTTTCAGCAAGCGACCAATGAACTCCTTCTAGGTTGGCAAAAAGACATTAATACGAACAAAAAAAATATTGAGCTACTCGTTCACTCTGCGAAAAGTCTTGAATATGAAGTGAATTCATTGGATGATGAGTTGCAAACTTCTATCGAAAGATTTGATGACGACGTGAATTCATTGGAGAACGAGTACAAGGATTCCATTAACCACACTGATGAGCGCATCAAAAGTATTGAAATCAACGTGATTTTATTGAAGGATAAGTTCAAGGATATTATTGAACATTTCTACAAGCACATGGTGCCATTAGAAACGTCAGGAATTCAGACAACATCTAACATGGTTCATTCTATCAGCGAGCTCGAAAGTCAATTTAGCAAAATCAATGTAGAACTACAAAAGTTGAGAAATGTTGAAGAGAAGTCACATGATCTGGAATGACTCAGTCTATGACTGTCCAGAGAATGTCACATACCAAAGAGAAAGTGCAATTGGCTGAGGAACTCCACAGACCGGCACGACGGACATTCAAACGACGTCGCATCATAAGCAAAGGAATTGATGACATGTGGCAAATGGACCTCGCTGATTTTCAAAAATATGCCACATTTAATAAAAACCATAAGTATATTTTAATTGTTATCGATAATTTTTCCAAATATGTATGGACGGAGCCACTTATTACAATAACACAGTACACCGAACAATCAAAATGAAACCGATTTGGTGACGTCTCACCAAATCCAATGAAAAACAAGGGCTCAAATACGCATACAATTTCATCGGGATTGCTACTGGTCCTCGGAAATTCACCGTTGACGATATCGTGAGAATTAGTAAGATAAAACATACCTTCGATGAAGGCTACACTCCGAATTGGACTACTGAATTATTCAAAGTTTCGAAAGTTAAAATTTCCAACCCAATCACATATCTGTTGAAGAATCTGGAGGAGCGTCCAATCAGCGGAGCATTCTACGAAGAAGAATTGCAAAAAACGAAAAATCCCGACGTCTAACTCGTAGAGAGGGTTAGTAAAAAGGGGTAAAAGGTGTATGTGAAATGACTTGGATTTGATAATTCCCACAACAGTTGGATCGACGCATCAAGTAGTCTTCAGTTCAGTCAGTATCCTACAGTCAAAATTGTTACTGATCCACAGAAATTCGCCGTTGGTGATATCGTAAGGATACGTAAGATGAGAAATATCTTCGCGAAAGACTACACTCCGAATTGGACTACTGAATAATTCAAAGTTTCGAAAGTGAAAATTTCCCATCCAATCACATATCTGTTGGAGGATCTGGAGGGAAGGTCAATCAATGGAGCATTCTACAGAAAAGAATTACAAAAAATTCAGTCTGTATCCCGCAGTCATGGGTGAAGTGTGTGAGTCGGAATGTTCCGGTTACGCATCATGTGACAGTGAATTGGAAAATACTTGGCTGAGATATGAAGAAGCAATCAAAAGTGAACATTTCTACGTACTCAATACAGTTTTTGAGCTGGACAGTGACGTCAGTCTGCATTGCGGTTTGACTCCGGCAAGAAGTTTCGAACCTGCCATCAAGCTATGCCAGGTTGAAAACTCTCAAATTTCCTTCAATGTTTTCGAGTGGGCTATTTTCATCAACTTGATGAATCAAATACTGACTGACAATTTTACAGTCGGAGGCGAGCCAGATGACCATGGACTTTGGTGATGTGATGAAAATCAGTTCGCAAAATTCTGAGACATTGATGATTAGCAGAAAACTCTGTGATGTTTCACCTCACAAAAAATGATTTGTATGAACTCATTCAAATAGACATTCAAATAGACTCTCTCATTGTGAAAAAATGTGATGTATTATCAAAAATGCAATTTCTCATTTATTGCTATAATTTTCTCCAAACAAATTTCGAAAAATTTTATTGAGTCAGATGGAGATATTTTCACAGCATTGTGTGATGTTTGTCAAAGTACCGAAAGTTATTGTATGCGGGAATGTATGTTCTATATAAGAGATAAAATGCTTTCAGATTTGGAAATAATTTTTTTTTTCAATAAGCATATTAGCTTATTTTATAGTTTTATTTCTCTCAGTTGTTGCATGCCTTTCACAGAGAATTCCACGACAGACAGACTAAAAGATTCTGCTAGTTGGAGATCTGATTTCCCGGAAGAGAAATGAGTTCAAGCCGGTTTCATTTACACCGGTTCAGATGACATAGTTGTATGTCCAAAATGTCGAATTGAAGGATTCAGTTGGGAAGCGGGAGACAATCATTTGCTAGGTCACTTCAAATGGAAACCTAACTGTTCATTTTTCAATGATGGTCATTCATCATTCATCCGAAGAGGAAGACAACCTACATATAAAAATATGGTGAATATGGAAATTCGATTGGAATCGTTCGACCAATGGGTCAAAGTCGAAAAAAAACCCAAGGAACTAGCTGAGGCAGGATTTTTCTATACCGGTAGAAGTAATCGAGTGAAATGTTTTCACTGCGGTCTCGAAGTGAAAGATTGGATGCCTGAAAAATGAAATGAGTGCAGTGTTCATGCCATGTAGACATTTAGTTTGCTGTATCAATTGGTCAGTAACATGTGACAATTGTCCAATTTGTAGGACATCAGTTTGATCTTTTTTGAAAATGTTTGTAACATAAGAGCAATTTCCAGAATTGTTTGACTCATATGTTGATGTTGATTTATGGAATAAAGGAGCAGTCGCATCACAAGTTTTTTATTTCATACATTTTCAAAGTATTTACATTTTTAAAGTTTTTCATACATATGAAAATACAGACAGTAATTGATAACTCATTCATGTGCGTCATTGATAATGCTGTAATGGCTTCTTTCATGCATTTTTGCCCTTCATTCGCAGATGGACTATCAACATCAATGGATAAAGAATACATTTTCGATCTCAAACCCACAAATTCCGTCATTATATGACCATTATTCTCATCCTTCATCAAACCCACCACTTTCTTGTTCATCAAAGGACTGTTTCATCTATTGTCTTTGAGACAATCACTTGAATCGAACTTATGACCATTTTCTTCGATCGTCTCATAAAAGTCATCACACATAAGTTCATAAATGAGACTATCAGTATCGGCGTAAAGAAGTTTACAGTTTCCAATGCTGAATTTTGGCAACATGTATTGATGATAAAAATAATATATAACAATTTTTGATAGATTCAAAATGGCCATGGTTTATCAAAAATAACCTCTACCTTTTTCATTTCAATAGCCATCAAATCACCTTCAATTATAGTTCTATCTACGAAATTCGGTTTTGCAATAAAATGTTTTGCTCCATACGGCCCCTCCCATTTTCTAACTAATTTTATGAGTCTATGGTTCCTTTTGTTTCCCATCGTTTTGCCGAAAACGTTGTTTTTTATGAGTTTGAAAATTTTTTTTTCAGAATCATTTTTGCTTCCTTTCGATAATTGGTGTTAGGATTGATATAGGGTTAGAGCCACGCGGTTTGTCTGAATTCCAAAATACGATGAATTTTTCTTAGAATGAGACCATTGCCAAATACTGTCTGAGATTTCGATAATGCAGAACATATTTTTGTTTATCATAAAGGGTGGGCATCAATTTAGGTAACTTTGATTTTGGAGGTATATTGTGTTCAGGTGCAAGTGGTAAGTCACGATGCGTATCATGTAGATGTTCAGGATATGATAAATCTACTTCTGAAATGTAACCTTCAGATGATTCATCTGAAAGTTGAGAAACATCAAAATTTTCACAATTTTCTACCCACTGAAATTCTCCCTCAGGAAGATATTGACACATTGAATGACCATACAGATTGTTCACGTCATAATACATGAGATACTTGGATATTTTTTCGGGATTGTATGTTGACATATATCTATTATTCGCTTCTGAATAGTGATTGCATGCTTGTGAAACTCCACCGCGTATACCTTCTCCTAAAAAAAGCAACATGTAACGTTTCCAATTGACATCCAGTCTATTTCAACATACAGTCCCAAATATAACCGGGTAAAGTGAAATAATGTGCAGAATCAAGACCATATGCTGTGTCTTGTTCGAAAATTTTCGAAAACAACAGCTAAAAGCATAATATCCGTTTTTATGTAAAGATCACTGTATTCTCCCAACGTTGCCAAATCGAATGATTGCCATACCTTTTGAGCATGTTGGTATTCATGTTCAGAAATGTCGCAATCATTCAAGCGGTTATTGAATTCGCTGATATCAGGCAACGCTGTCATCTCCAGTTTATCAATGGAATCCATGAAGTCGTACGGAAAAACGGCTTTCCGAGTTAATAATTTGAGAGAATCATCATTCAGATTTTGGAATTCACATATCAAATTTTGAAAATCCTTTCGATCCAAAGTGGATACAAGAGAGTCCAGAGAAGCCCCCAGAATCCTCAATGAATCAATGAATCTGAATTTTATTTTGGTATTTGCGTCACATTTGGTGATTGAAATATATTTTTCTTCATTCATCGGTAGCAAACTCACACCGCCATTTTGCGGTGAATCTGTAACTATAAAATGGTTGTCATATCCCGAAAAATTGTGAAACACCACTGGAACCACAAAGGTCTTTTTGTACTGAAGGTTACATTGCGCATGTGTGAAACTCCTGAATGCCCCCGTGAAATGAATCTACTCATCTGCATCGAAAGGTTTACAATCATTCATTTTTTCACAATCCACCGTATGACTATTCAATTTTTCTTGACTGCCAAAATAGTTCAAACATCTATCACATACGAAACACTTATGATCATGTTTCGATACTTGCTTGGAAATCAGTCTTCAAAGGTTTTTCATCCAACAGTGAGATATGTTATCTCATCCGTGTCATTTTCTGAAAGATCATTGTGTTTTGGTTTCGGATAATATTTATTTTGTATTAACAGTAAATTGACATGTCTATCCAATTTTTGGGTAGTGAGGTGAGATGGAACTACATTATATCCAGATTCATTCATTTCCAAACTGTATTCATCAACTTAAATGTTATTGAGCTTTTCAAATTTACTTATTTCGCGAAATTGCATAGGCATTCCAATACCTTCAAGATTCAATACTGCCGAGTAGTGGGGGTATTTTGAAATTCTGTGCGGGTGTTCTATCGTCGGGACTGGGTATAGAGCCGAAACAACACTCCATGCAAAGTAGGCGTTGTCTTGGTTTTGAAGATTTGAAGCTTGTTTGGGCGCAATCACATCAGGAAGTTTAATGAATGATGATCCATTACCAACCTCATATATATTAATGTTCACTTCCAAATTCACCATCCCTCCCAGTGCCCACCCGGAATCACGTTCCTGGAATTCAGAACACTTATTCAGAATAACATCTCTAACATGTTCATGAAACCAAGTCTTCAAATTAGTTGATTGAATGATGACTTTATTTTTTGAATGAAAATACTTGAATTTAGTTTTGGTTTGCAGATTTTTGTTTTTAATGAATTCTCTACAGAAAATTGTATTTACTTTCGAAGTGTTCAGTGTTTTCAGAATGCGCGTTCAAAAACAAATGCATCTTCGAAAAATTGATTGATGTCGATGTGTTCCAAATTAATGATTACCCCTGTTCTAATTCTGCTTTGGAAAGATCAGTGCACATCCTCCCATCTGACTCGATCACTTCTTTTTTCACGAAGTCTTCTCCCACCAACATGTTCTTCAGTTTTTTTAATAATATTTTTGAATCTTTTCAAACGAGATAGATTTGTTTGCAATTTAACAAAAATTCCATGGATTACATTCGATTTTGAAATAGCTCTATCCATCAACCTGATATGTTCATTGAGTGATTTCATCGAATGTTCCCGTTCCGAATTCGTTTTCAAAATAAGTGAGGCCTTTTGGAATGTTTCTATCATTTCATTACTGAGGGCACCTATATCAGATGAAAGCACACTTGAATTATCAATTACTAATCTTCAAACTTGAAGAATCTCCTGGATTTTGAATTGATGGGGGAGTCCCTTAACACCTCTGAACACCAGCGTGTACTTTTCCGGAGTGAACTTCGATAGGTTCTGGGAAATGGCTTCTGTTGCCCTTCTAGGTAGAAAGACCATATGTTCTTGCAATTCCACCAGAGGAATTTCACCGAACTTTGACTTCACTATTCTTATGTTCAGAATGAGTTGTGGTTGGTTTTCAGATAGATCGGACAGCTTGACTGTTTCTTTATTATTACTAGTGCTGCTCCGTTGATCCCCTGAAGATCCATTTTTGTGTAGAGTTACACTATTTCACTGAACGAGCCATGATAAAAAGAAAATCTACCAACCTGCAGGAGAGGGATGTCATACGACACACGTCTCCGAAATTGGAATGACGTCTTTGAATGACTGATAAATGCATACGCCTTCAAAATGAAGTGATATCTTGCAGTTGCAGAATGCGTCTTCAAGATTGGAATGTTGTCTTTGAATGCACAAACAATTTCCCAACTCTCGAGCACACTTTCAATGTCTGACTGAACTGGAGGCACTGAGCTTGATATTTATATCCTTCTCAATCATGCGCCATTTGGATGGGGTCTGTGTGATAATGAATTGATGAGAACAATCATTGCTTTCTTATCATCACCGGATGCCGCTTCCTGTTGACTGGCTTCGAATTAGAATTATCACCGGATACCGTTTCCTGTTTGAGTTTATTACCAGCAGCACACTGCCTTTTCTTATCACATGTAACACTACACTCTGAACAAATTATCAAGTTTCCTGTACAGTTGGGTCAAATTCAGTGCCGGTCAGTACCGTATCCAGCAGTTGAATTTATAGATTCAGGGACCGTCTACCGCTCTCAAAAACATCGTCGTCATTGGAGAGAAAAAACATGGCCGACGCTCATAGAAATTTACAGATTGACTCAAATCACCATAAAATACATGACATATACATTTTGTATACAGGGTGTACCAAAAAAAAGTCAATGTTTCCGATTCAGCTGATTCTCAATGAGTGAATATGAATCGATATACAGTTGTGTGCATATTAAAGTCGTACATGGTTTGTATGGTGTGAACCTTCCTATGATGTTTCAGATTTCATAAAAAAGTAGTACACGTACATATTTGACAAAAATAGTTTTAATTTCAACACTACTTGTCAAAGATTTGTCAAAGTCGATAAGAAGTTCGATTGAGATTGACAAGCCTGACTCACAATAGCCCATATGCTGTACGTCTTTTTTATGCACACAACTGTACTTGAGCCATTTTGGCACTTGGAAATCGATTTGAAGAATGAAAATTTCAGTTCTAGTCCCAGCATAGCGACTGAGGTGTCAAATGGAAGAAGAACACCCATAGATTGTGAATTCATCAAACTCCGTCCTCCAATTTATCGTAGAACCATAAATCGCGATTTGAATGTCTTAAATCACATGAATGGCTCAGAAAGATATCCAATTATGCATCTTGGCATTGACACCAAAAATTTCTTCATCGTATCAAAATCAGTTTTCACTTTCGGTTCATGAGATTTTGGTGGATTTGGACTCTGCTCGATGTAGCCTCAGCCCAGAAGTGATTGTTATGGAAATTTCGTATACACTGTCATCCAAAATGATCCTTGTCAGTAAATAAAACGTTATTTGAATAATTAAGAACTTGAGCGATTTGATGAAGAATTCAATGGCGCAGAAAAAAGGCTCTGGGTAGTAGAGCTCGCACACATTGAATATGAAAAGGATACAATTGCTGTTCTTCAAATACAGTAAAGTTGCATACATTCAGTATGTTGGCAATTTTTCGAGTACTTGTTTCAGGTGACTCCGCAATTAACTCGAGAACTGTTTCTTCTTGTTGCACAGTTCGTACTTCTCGAGGGCGCCCGCAGTCAGCCGTTTGTTTCTTAAATATACCATTTTTGCGCAAACGTTGCTGACCATTTCCATTACTTCGACCATAGACAAAATCCATGTCTGACAATTCCGCATTTGTATAATTTTTCATTCTTTTCGATAAAAGAAATATTAATTACCTATTCTCATTAATGTTATACCAAACTAAAAATTTAAAAATGAAAAAACTCTCATTTGACATTCCGTTGAAGTATTCGTAGTTAACAGAATGTTGACAGTAGCCTATTATCTTCGCTGCTACATAATGTATTCAAAGTAATGACAAATACGCGTTAGGATGTTTAATTTTTTTGCATAAAAACGGCGCCCCATACGAAAAAAAGGCAGGAGAGATTTTTTGTCACAAATTGAACAAGAAATTCAAAAATGAAATATCTCAGTGGCGTTCCATTTTTTTCTTCAAAAAAATTGAGATCATTACCCGTATGCGTGCCAATGATCAACATGAAATTCTAAATTGCATGTCAAAAAATGCGCATTAACTACTTCTTGAAACTCACTAAATTTCATTTGCATATTTCAACCGGTTTCAGAGCAATAAATAAATAGTCAGTTTTTAAGAAAAACTTTAACACCCCGTATCTCAAAAAACGAAGCATTTGCGGACAAAAAATATATAGCAAACTGTCATTATTATCTCATGCAGAATCACCCCCTGAAGTTTGTCGCACTAATTCACTAACACCCTGTATATCAAATGAAATATATTTTTTCCAATACACGATAAAATACGGTTGTCTATTTGAAAGTGGTCGCTAACTGTCAAAGGTACCTACGTCAAATCAAGAGAGCGTAACACACCGTCCCCTTGTTGATAAGCATCGGTAATCCATCATGTAGAGGAAAAAAATCGATTTGATATATAATTCATCAACATATGTAATGAACGTATAAATTGAACAGAAAAATACCTATTCACACCTGGTTGCCAAAAGGTTGCGGCCTAGTGAGAAATGTCAATCCATACTTTCTCTTCATATCTCTTTGAAATAAATTATATTTTATCTTGAAAACACGTGAACGAAATTGTTTAGTAAACATAATTTCAATTAAAAATACTTGCGGCCATTTTTTGATAGGCAACTTGACAGGACTATCTATAAAAATTTCATATCGATTATAAAAACAGATGGACGTAATGCTCATCATGCTGTTGAGTCTCGTACTATGGGCGAGTAGTTTGCGTCAACACATGTTCACCTCCTACGAGAGATGAATATGGGTTGCGGAAACTTAGGTGGCTACCTCCAAGTGGTATCGCTGGATAACGGGGTTGACAAGGAAAATCCAGTGGGAATGACCAGAAATGGTCAAAACCTGCGGATCTCTAAGTCAATCTCAAACCAAATGCCACCACAACATGGCTTAATCCAAGGCGTCAAGCGACCCGTGCCGAGGATGGATGATACCTGAGCCAGTCAGGTATAAAAACGGAGCCTCTGGGATACATGGCGACCTCCCAGAGTAATCTGCCTTACACCTGCGCAAGGGGCACCGCAGGTGTGGACGACCCTTTCCCCTACACAAACAACCCTGGGGAACTTCCAGTTGAAGAAGACCCAACACCGATAGCGGGTATGGAAGTCGAGGAGATTCCAGTTGAATCACACTCGGCACCAGAAACCGTAAACCCAACCGAGGAGGGATCAGCAGATGGTCGAACACCTACTGAGAAACTCCCGGAAACAGAGTGGATTCCAAAGCCATTTGGTAAAATGGAAACAAAAAGATTCTTCAGCTCATCAAAACCCAGGACATGGGGATAGATACTGAAGAATGGCTTGTCATCAAGAGACAAGAGGAGGCCTCGGGTCTAACTCTTGTCTTTCAATCTTCGACTGTGACGCCCTGAGTGGTGGGCGACGCAGGATCTTTGGAGGGATCGGCCCGGAAACGGGCATGAATCCGAAGAGCCTTATCGGCGGGCTTCTAGACCTAACTAAGGGCACAAACCTGTTTGAATGAGGAACCACTGACGACAGAGTGATACAATAGACCCCAGCTGGTCGCAGTGTCAAGGGAAGCTAAGTGCCAGCCCTGTCTCTGGCTCGTCAGCCTTAAACCAACCAACCAACCAACTCGTACTATGAAAAAAAACTTCCTTCTGGAAAATGTGCAAGGATCTGCCATACAAATGCTAAGTGAGCTCCAAGACATTCTATATGAAGGAATATTCCTCTATCTTCCTACCCGTCAACATGTCTAGTTCATTGAGTTGAAGACGTCCTACCAAATTGAATTTTCCGTAGTTGTAACCCAGCGATCCAAAAACGTCTCAGATATGTTATAAATGAATAGAACTTTTATAGAGCAGCCAAGGTCCACCGCAGGTGGCGATTTTCAGGATGATCTGGGATGTCACAAAAAGAACTTGTCCCAAATTTTTTTGATAGCCTTTTTAAAGACACAACACAAAATTCCCAAAAAGTTTGGCGCCTATTTAATCGCTGTGAATAAAACATTTTTAGAGATCACTTTCTGAAGCATTTGAAGTTATCACATTCTATTTGAAATGGAGTTATTTTTTCAATTTTTATACCACCAGGAATGCATCTCCCTTTTGGGATGTTCATCATGTAATCTGAATGGAGATTCTTGTTGACACATTCTGAGTGTATTCTCTGATGACAGTTTATCAAATTACGATAGCCTTCGAGGTTTGGATTCGCTGGAATGGTTCGCGGAACAATTGAAAGCCATAGCCCAATTCGTGGAAGGAAAAATTTAAAAAAATCATCCCCATGTCCGTCAATCCCATAAGAACGGCGGCGGATTCAACTTTTCATATTTGCGAGAAACCTTTTTCAAAAAGATCGAATGATTGTAGCCGAACATAACCATTTCACAGGTGCATTTAGAGGATGGGCACATCAAAACCCATGCGATCTCAACTATAGAAAATCCTCTGTGCTCCCCATTGTTTCCCATAATCTTAGCGAATATGATAGCCATTTCATTATTCAAGATACCGCCAAACGAGGCAGGGTGACTCTTCTTCCAATAAACCAGGAAAAATATATATCCTTCACACAATACAACGAACAAACAGACATTGAATTCCGTTTCATCGATTCTTTTCGATTCATGGGCGCAAGCCTGGACGAGTTGGTGCGCACGCTCAGAGTGGAATATCTCTGTAATACAAAGCACGAATTTCAAAATTTGAACGACGAACAATCTCCATTATTCACGCGCAAAGGGCTATTTCCCTACGACTTTGTGGATTCCATGGAGGAATTCGAGATTACAGCGTTGCCAGATATCGATAAATTGCACAATCAACTGAACGATTGTGACATCTCCGAGCATGAATACCAACATGCCCAGAAGGTCTAGCAATCGTTCGATTTGGCAACACTGGGCGACTACTCTGACTCATACAAGAAAACGGATATATCATTGTTATGTGACGTCTTTGGAAATTTCCGACAATTGGGTCATGCCACTTATGGACTCGACCCCACTTGGTACTATATCATGCCTGGCTATTCATGGTCATGCATGTTGAAGTACACAAAGTGCAAGCTGGAGATTATCAAAGATGTCGACATGCTTTTGTTTGTGGAAAAAGGGATTCGGGATGGTATGAGTCAGTGTTGTAACCGATTCTCTCAAACGAATAATAAATATATGGGGGAGAGGTATGATCCTCAACAACCCTCCAATTATTCAGTATACTTGGATGTGAACAACCTCTATGGATGGGCTATGAGGGAGTTTCTACCCTCTGGAGGGTTCAAATGGATCGGAGATTTCGATAATTTGAACGTTCTGAAGGCGTCGGATACTTCTGATACAGGGTATATACTCGAAGTTGATTTGGAATACCCCGGAGGACATGACGAACACAAAGATTTTCCACTTTGTGCAGAACATCGAACTCCTCCAGGTTCAAAATTACCTAAATTATTGACCACCCTGTACAACAAAGAAAACTATGTTGTACATCATCGCATATTGGACAAGCTTTGGAAAACGGCCTTATTCTCAAAAAAATTTACAGGGTGTTGCAGTTTGAACAATTGACATTGCTGCAGCTCTACATTGAATTAAACACAGAATTACGCGCCCAAGCTACAACCACTTTCGGAAAAAATAATTATAAATTGGCTATAAAAAGTATTTTTCACTTGACATTTCAGCACACAACAATTTCTTCTCTCTGGGTGTTAATGAATCCAGCTCTGGCCAATCTTTCTTTGGGATATGGGTGATGCCAATTTTGAAATGTCGCTAATCTGTCTTCATACACATCCATATCGAACAAGAGTTGAATTCAGAATGACGGAACAGCTCTGTTCAGAACACCCAACTGTCACAGAATATTGACAGCTGACAGGTACCGTCACAGTTTGTGACATGTAACGTTTTGTGCCAGTGCTGCCATCTAGGATGATATTTTACTGTTCTGACACCTATGACAGTTTTTGAATTCTATGTACAGTTTTTTTTATATGTTCTGGTTCCCACGAAAAGGGATATCCTGTAATGTTCAGAGAACATCGTGGGAACCAAGGGAAATAAGGTAGGAGTTGGTGTTCTTCTTAAATTTCTGGAGGTTGTATGCCTCGGGGAACACCTCCCTAGGCAATGAGTTCCAAAGCCTCGCAGTTCGTTGGATGAATGAGTCTTTGGAAAGTGATGTTCTGCAGGTCTCCAAAGTGACCACGAAGGGGTGTGAAGACTGAACTTGACGTGTTAATCTCGAAGAGACTGCCAAAGGAGGAACGATTGTTGATATTTCAGAAGAGCATCGCCCATGAAAATATCTATAAAATAGAGACAAATCGCCAACTTTTCTACGGTGTTCCAGACAAGTGAGCGAGTTTGTAAGCGAGGCATCACCGACGAGACGAATTGCCCTTTTTTGGACAGAATCCAATAGCTTCAGGATATGTTTAGGTGCCGCACTCCAAATATGGGAACAGTATTCCAGGACAGGTCGGATCTGTGCCTTATAGATCATAAGCAGCTGACTGGAGGTGAAATAGCTCTTGGCACGAAACAAAAATCCAAGTTTTTGGGATGCACTTGTGGCAATGGACCTCACGTGATTTTCCCAGGAAAGGTTATTGCTGATAGTAATACCAAGCATCGATATGGATGACTTCAGTGGTATGGTTACTCCTGACAAAGTTATGTTAGGCACAGTGAGATCGGCTTTTCTAGAGAAAAGACATGCTTGTGTTTTGTTTGCATTGAATTCTACCAAGTTATTGGATCCCCATTCGAGAATTGTTGCTAAGTCCATATTTATATTGTTAACATTTCTTCCTCGTTCATTTCTGGTTTCACGAGCTGATATAGGGGCCCTGGAAGAGAAAGCGGTATGGAGGGTACTATCATCGGCAAAGCTGTGTACGGGACATGAAGTTGCTTTCAACACGTCGTTGATGTGAAGTAAAAATAGTGTTGGTGCTAGAATGGATCCTTGCGGAACACCAGCATTTATGAGTAGAGTGTCAGATGAAACTCCATCGACCACTACATGGAGAGACCTGTTTGAGAGAAAACTAGCAAGCAGAGAACACAGCTGAGGGGCAAGCCATAAGATGGAAGCTTGGCGAGAGTCCCTGGTGCCAAACTCGATCGAACGCCTTGGAGATATCTAATGCCACAGCTAAAGTTTCTCCATACTTTTCAATAGATAGCTGCCATATATGTGAGACGTGTGCGAGCAGGTCACCAGTTGATCTCTGATGGCGGAAGCCATATTGCCTATCATTGATAATTCCTGAGTCTTCCAGATATTTCATGAGCTCGATGTTGATGGCTTTTTCCATGACCTTCGAAATAATAGATAGCAGTGCGATAGGTCTGTAGTTGCTAGGTAGGGTCTTTTTGCCCTTTTTAGGGACTGGCTGTACTCTTGCAATTTTCCAATTGGACGGAAATACTCCCAAATTGTAAGAGTGGTTGAACAACTTGCAAAGAACAGGTGTTAGTTCGGGGGCACATTTCTTGAGAACAATCGGCGGGATTCCGTCAGATCCACAGGCTTTGTTGGTGTTGAGACCCAGCAAAATCTTTCTGATAGTACGTTGGCGAAAGGTGATCTCGGGCATGTGACTGTCAATAGGTGTAATGTTCGGGGGTTGTTTTCCCGAAGAATCCAGAGTGGAATTTCCAGCAAATAGGTGCGCAAGATATTGGCTTTTCCTGGGCAGTCCTTGCTAGTGTTCCATCTTCTTTGGTTAGGGAGGAAAAGAGCTGGAAGTGAAGTTTTTCCCACAGCTTTGGCGAAAGACCAAAATGAACGGGATCCGTTGGGACATTCAACAAGTTTTGATCTTATTTTGGCATTATGAGCATCTTTTGAACATTCTATTGTCTCTTTGCATATGCCTCTAGCCTCAACGTATGCTGCTCTGGTCTCAGGTCCCGGATTTTTTGCCATCGATGGTATGCTGCCTGTTTGGAAGCCACAGCTCTAGAGCAGTTTCTGTTAAACCAGGTCTTATCGGATGATGTTCTTCTTTCGGTATTCGGTATGTAAGTTTGCATCCCCAACATGATGATTTCAGAAATTGTCTCAGCACATCGTGTTGGATCTACTGAAGAGAAACAAACTCTCTTCCATGGAAACGCTGAGAAAAACATACGAAGACCTTCCCAGTCGGCCGAATTGTAATGCCACATGAGACGGGGTGGTATTGTGCTGCTCGATGGTAAATGGAAAGAGCATGTTGTGGAGATGAGGGTGTGATCAGAGTTTCCAAGTGGGGCACAAACTTCTATTCTATACGGGTCAGGATTGGTGGTGAGGAAAAGATCTAGTGTATTGGCAGACTGGTTGTTGACATCAGGGATGCGGGTTGGTAGCTCGACCAGTTGTTCTAGACCATGAGTGATGGCGAAGGCCTCGGCTTGACGACCTGCATCATCTGTATTGTTAGAGAATTTGAGCCAGGCAGCATTATGTACATTAAAGTCCCCCATGATTATGGTTTCAGCTGTTGGATTGTTTTCCTGAATGTAGTCCAGTTTGAGTGATAAAAACTCAAAGAGGTTGTTATATGAAGGTTCATTAGGTGATAGGTAAAGGCAGCAGAGGAACTTAGTCACTTTGGTATCAGATAGCTTAAACCACATCACATCAAAGTCTTTCGGTTCCAAACTCTCTTCACGCTGGCATGAAAGGTTAGCCTTAGCGTAAAGGCAGACTCCACCTTTGAACCTGAATCGAGAATGGAGTTCGTAACCAGGACAAAGCATATGGACCTTGTTAATGGACGAGTTTACTTGTGTTTCTGTTAGAGCCAGAATATCCGGTTTTTTCGTCTGTAGGTGATGGTGGACGTCATTGATGTTCTTGTTGAGTCCACGGATGTTGCAAAAATTAATCTTTAATGTTGAGTCCCCTCGAGTACCTCTCGCCCGGAAATCCGAATGGAGAGGTATTTTACTTCCGGAGTGTTTTACTCTAGGAGACTTCATCATTATTACTATTAGCTGAAAATAAAGGAGGAATTGGGGAAAAGGAAAGAGGGAGACCGGAAAGTATCGACCGAACACTGAAACATGGAATGAACCATTTCACAGCACACAAAGTCGATATGGTGGTATTTCACCGGGCGATGAGACCATCTTCCACCTACGGTTATCCTTTTAGTCGCCTCTTACGACAGGCAGGATTTACCCCGGGGCTATTCTGAAGCCGACCCCATACAGCATGTGCTGCCATCTATGGAAATGTGAGAGACCAAGTCGTGACGTCAGCCTCATCCATGTTGTATGAGGTGTGTGACGTCACAACCACTTCGATTATTGAATGAAAAACGATTGTTGTCACTTTGATTATTTTTTCAATTTTTTTCCCAAGTATTTTTTTTTCTCAACTTTATTTTCATTTTATTTTTTTATTCATTTTTTGATCTCAATTTTTTCTCAACTTTTTTTCTCAACTTTATTTTTTCAACTTTATTTATTTTATTTTTCTCAATTGGGAACTCAACCTCACCTGGAAGAGAAGAAATGGGAAAGGAGAGATGATCAGGAACACTGAAATACACACATACATTTATTGAAGACATAAATCATTCACAAGTTTCATTCGATAATAGAGAAGGAATTATTTCAATGCATTAGCCATCATATCTTCTGATGAAAGTTCACATAGTTTTTGGAAAAGTTCCAATCTCCCGAAACATACTTGCGGTTGATTGAAGAAAAATGTATTCATTACCTCAATTATATTATTATAATTAACACAAAAGTTTTTATTCTCCAACATGGTCACTGCATCGGACACCAAGCTTCGGTGGACTCGTATCAGCTGTTCGACTTCGTCCTGGTTGGGAAGGAAGTTCACTCCGTGTTTTTCAATTCGAACATAATTGCAATCTCCCAAACTGTTTGCTTAACTTTGCAATAGTCTCCACACAAGTATTCCACATCATCGTTTTGATCGGGAGGATATCGGGAGAGGAAGCTCCAAGAGAAGACATCCAAAATGGTTGCCAATCGTTCGGTGAACAGGCCCCATTCTTCGGTGCTGAACGATATTTTCTTGAACTGGTACGACGGACTTAGAAATATCGCTACGCCAAAAGTTTTCGCAGGTGACAATCCAATTCTCAGCACATAGACACTCATGGAAAAGGAGGTTTCCAATGGGAAGTGGTCCTCCAATTTTGCTGCCATTTCGAAACCCTCGCACATGTCATCTAGCTGCTGATTATAATTTTCAGGTGATAGCGGTGATAGCAGTGAAACGGGGCTGACGTACGTTATGGTTGACATATCGCTCGAACAATAACCACTGACTTGACTCATGGTGATGATGATGACGACTGATGACGGACGCCGTCTCGTTACCGCCAAATGTATAGAGTTTGTTTTCCCCACCACTACCACCCACGCCTGACATGTCATAGCTTGTAGCCGCCGCCGCCGATGCTAAACTATCACGTCATCCTCTAGCCAACTGTTGTGTGTGTTATCAAAACCAAGCCATTTAACGAACGTTTTCTTCCCTCGTCTTCTCAATACTTTTTCCATGAGATAGATGTCGGGGGTTCTTTGCAATTCTTGTTCGTAAAAAGCCCCCTCAATGGGTGTACCGTATATATATCGTATATATAACTTGAACTTGAAAATATGTAATTTGAAAGATCCCACGTTTGATATTGATGCGGCTACCAAAAAATACGAGAACACCACTGGGTCGGAATTGAAGTCTCAACTGCAACGCGACGTTGCCACATCGGCTGAAACCTTGCTGAAATCCATGAACGATGCCATTCTGCAAACGAAGAGAACACTTCGTAAACACTATAAAGAAATTTCAACTCGTGTATCTGTACAAGACACGGCAACATCGGACACCATCAAGAAAATGGCTGCCGATATGAAACTCGATTCGGATCGAATGCATCTTTTGGTGGGTATAATGACGGAATTGTCTAAGCATCTGTTTGAAATCATAGAAAGAGGTATTCGTACGATATCGTACATTCTCGTTGAAGATATCGAAAGCTCAAGTTGTTGCAGAACTCCATAAACCGGCTAGAAAAAATTATCTTCGACGACCTACGGTAATTAAAGGCTTGGACGATCTATGGCAAATGGACTCGGCCAAAATGAGAATGTTTTCCTCAGAAAATGGTGTTTTGAAATGATTATGGTCGTCATCGACTGTTTTTCCAAATTTTTGTGGACGCCGCTAAAATCCAAAACGGGAGAGGAAATCACCAAAACTTTCAATGAAATATTGAATCATACGAAACGGTGTCCGAGAAATATACAAACCGATCGAGGTACAGAATTTTTCAATGCCAAATTTCAAAGTTTATTGGAAAAACACGAAATCAATCACTACAATACGTTTACGGTGATGAAAGCGGCCATAGCTGAGCGTGTAATCGGAACGTTAAAGTTTCAATTGTACAAATACTATAGTTTGAACGGTACATACGAATGGATAGAGATACTGCTGGAAATCACGAAAAACTACAATAACACCGAACATACAAAAATTAAATTCAAACCGAATGAGGTGAGCAAACAGACTACATAGAAATTATCAAGCGAATCGTTGGGGAAAATGCGTTGAACCGCGAAAATTCAAAGGGGGGTCATTGTTCGCATTTCCAAGACAAAGCATATTTTTCAAAACGGTTATACGCCCAATTGGACGACGGAATTATTCGTAATCGTTCGTGTTCAAATAGGTTATCCAAATACGTATATTTCATTTCATTCCATTTATTCACATACCATAATTTACAGAATTTACATGTTATCTTTTCTGAATATTATTATATTCCACTTCAAAAATAGACAACCCACCATAAGCAATTTAATTGCTCATGTTGTGGCTTCGAAATGTATTTGAAGTGGTTTAAGTGTTTCATCAAAATTAGCGGTAACAGAATTAGGTACCCTAGTATTGAGAATTTCACGGGAAGAGAAAGAGGTGAAAACCAAAAGTAAAATAAAAAGAAGAGGAAAGAAAATAAAAATAGAAAGAAATGCGACGGCAAGAGAAAAAGAGGTGTGTGACGAGAGTTTGTTTCAGTCAAAAGAGAAGGATTTTTTTTTTCAGAAAATTTTTAGCAGGTTTTTATTTTCATATATAAATTTTTTCATAGTGTTTCAATACTTTGGCAAAGAGTTTATAGTTTTTATGTCATGTGGTGGGAAATTGTACAGTTTTGGGCCGTAAAAAAATATATACCGTTGTGTATGTGCTTTCCGAAAAATTGGTAATATTGAAGAATTCTTTTCAGCGAATCTGGTTTGCTTGGTTTCAGGAGTCGTGTATTTTTGTTTATTTGCTCGAAGATATATACGGTACACCCATCAAGGGGGCTTTTTACGAACAAGAATTGCAAAAAACCGCGAATCCCGACATCTATCTCGTGGAAAAAGTATTGAAAAGACGAGTAAAGAAAATGTTCGTTAAATGGCTTGGTTTCGATAACCCACACAACAGTTGGATAGAGGATGACGCAATAGTTTAGTGTCGGCAACGGCGGCTACAAGCTATTACCTGCCTGGCGTGGGTGGTAGTGGTGGGGAAAACAATATTTATACATTTGGTGGTAACGAGACGGCGACAGTCATCAGTCGTCATCATCTTCACCATGAGTCAAAACAGTTGTTATTGTTCGAGCGATATGTCAACCATAACGTACGCTAGCTCCGTTTCACCGCTATCACCTGAAAATTATAATCAGCAGCTAGATGACATGTGCGAGGGTTTCGAAATGGAGGACCACTTCCTATTGGGAACCTCCTTTCTCATGACTGGCTATGTGCTGAGAATTGGATTGTCACCTGTGAGAACTTTTGGCGTAGCCATATATCTGAGTCCGTTGAAACCAGTTCAAGAAAATATCGTTCGGCACCGAAGAATGAGGCCTGTTCACCGAACGATTAGCAACCCTTTCGGATGACTTCTTTTGGAGCCCCTTTCCCCGATATCCTCCCGATCAAAACGATGATATGGAATACTTATGAAGACTATTGCAAAGTTACGCAATCAGTTTGGGAAGATTGCAAATATGTTCAAGTTGAAAAACACGGAGTGAACTTCTTCTCAACCAGGACGAAGTCGAACAGCTGATACGAGTCCACTGAAGCTTGGTGTCCGATCGAGTGACCATGTTGGAGAATATAAACTTTTGTGTTAATTATAATGATATAATTGAAGTTATAAATACATTTTTCTTCAATCAACCGCAAGTATGTTTCGGGAGATTGGAACTTTTTCAAAAACTATGTGAACTTTCATCAGAAGATATGATGGCTAATGCATTGGAAGATTATTTTTTTTTTATTATAGAATGAAAATTGTGAATGATTTATGTCTTCAGTAAATGTATGTGTGTATTTCAGTGTTTCTGTTCATCTCTCCTTTCCTCCTTTTTCCCTTTCAGGTGGGGTTGAGTTCCCAATTGAAAAAATTTAGATAAAGTTGAAAAAATAATGTTGAGAAAAAAAGTTGAGAAAGAAATTGAGAAATAAAAATGAGAAAAAATGAAATAAAGTTGAGAAAAAAAAGAAAATACTTGAGAAAAAAAAATGGAAAAATTATCAAAGTGACAACAATCGTTTTTCATTCAATAATCAAAGTGGTTGTGACGTCACACCTCATACAGCATGGCTGAGGCTGACGTCACGACTTGGTCTGTCACAGTTTCATAGATGGCAGCATTGTCACATAGAATTCAAAAACTGTCATCGGTGTCAGAACTGTCGAATGTCATCCTAGATGGCAGCACTGGCACCAAACGTTACATGTCACCTCTCAATAGTATGTGACAGTTGGGTGTTCTGAACAGAGCTGTTCTGTCATTCGAAGTCCAACTCTTGTTCGATATGGATGTGTATGAAGACAGGTTAGCGACATTTCAAAATTGGCATCACCCATATCCCAGAGAAAGATTGGCCAGAGCTGGATTTATTTACACCCAGAGAGAGGACATTGTTGTGTGTCTGAAATGTCAAGTTGAAGGATTCAGATGACAGTTGGAAGATGATGCTCAACTTGATCACTTCAGTTGGACTCCACATTATGGGTTTTTCACAGAAGAAGAAGCTGCCACTCTGAGGAGACGTATGCAGCTCGTAGATTGTCTTCTACCCAGAGACGAGGTCACAACGAACACACCTACCAACAGCAGCAGCGTCCACGAAGAGACATCACCATCCTTCTCATCAATGTCATGCAAAGTATATTCGGAAAAGGACATGAACGTGGTATTCATGCCGTGCAAACTCTTGGCCTGCTGTTCGCAATGCTCAATGGAATTGGACAATTGTGCTGTGTGCAGAGCCCCAACTCAATACTATTTGGAAGTTTTTGTATCTTAGAGGAAGAGATGATTCAATATATAGAATGGGAAAATCAACTTGTGTATCTTATTCATTGTCTCATCCAACATACCTTCGAATTTTGAGGTCATGTTTCCTCTAAAAGTGAGGTTATGTCACTCACACAAAGAACGCTGATGTTCGAGTGTGAGACTGAATGACGTCATAGCTTTTTGACCTGTTCAGACAAGTCTAAACAAGTCTGAACTTGTCTAAACTTGTCTAAACTTGTCTGGTCTGTCTATCCAATTCAGGAGAACATCGAATGAAGTGATGATACAGAGCTGCAGCTGCCATCATTTCATTCAAAGTTTTTCTGTATAATAAATAAAAATCAAAGTCGATATACACTCATTTTATTGATACATATTTTTCGAGTATGAACAATAGATTATATATTTGTATGGATATAATAATAATATATTGGCTGAATATATTTGATATGTATACAATGGCTATCTGAGAGAGAGAGAGAGTGATGGAGAAAAAAAAGCATTCATTTTTTGGTTATCACGCTAACACAATAAATGGATATTTGGAGAAAAAAAAAATTATTAAATACAAGTTGTATGGTAGATGGGGGTGGGGGTTTGCTATTCATTCATTATGCTATAATGGCCTCATGTATGTGTATCGTCCGATCCGGGGACAAGTATTCTTTCATCGTCGAATGGACAATGTACAATACTAAAAACATTATGGGCATTCGAACGGATGCATCGTTGCTAGTTGATTTTTCCTTCTGATCTCTAAGAGAATCGACATAGTCTTCGAAGGAAATTTCATTTTCCACAACATTGTATCGGACTCCTTTGGATTCTTCAACACATTTTTAACCCTGAATTTTATAAGTGTATAATTTTGAACGAAGTCCGACGAAATCTGTCATGATACATCCGTTTGCTTCATCTTTCATCAAACCTGGAAGTTTTTTGTTTACCTGCGGAAACCGTACGAGTTTCCGCATGGGTAGTCGCTCGTATTAAATTTTTCCAAGTTTTTCTCGATAATACATACATTATCGCATTTAATTTCATATATGAGGAAATCCGTATCCGTGAACATCAACTCACACTGATTGGTCTCGAATTTTTTCAACATGAATTTATAGTGGAAATCGTAAATACAAATTCTGGAAATATCTAGAATAGCCATACCGATATAGAGAGGTTCATTGAATAGCAGTTCCGATTTATTCAATTCGATAGCCATCAATTTTTCATCAAAAATGGTTCGATTGTGAAATTTCGGGTTACTTATTAGATTTTCCGCCCCATATCTACCCTCCCATTTATTAACCATTTTCTCCACTCTGTGCTTCCTAATGTGTTTCTTTCCGAAAATGCTATTTATAGTCAATTTAAAGTTATTTTTTCCGAAAGTGATTGTACCTTGATTCAATGTAGGGCTGCAGCCATGCCGATTGTTCCAACTGCAACACTCTGTGAATTTTTTCGAGGATAAGGCCGTTTTCCAAAGCTTGTTTCAATATGCGATAATGTACAACATAGTTTTCTTTGTTGTACATGGTGGTCAATGATTGAGGTAATTTTGAACCTGGAGGAGTTCGATGTTCTGCACAAAGTGGAAAATGTTTGTGTTCGTCATGTCCTCCGGGGTTCGTCATGTATTTCTTCGGGGTATTCCAAATCAACTTCGAGAATATACCCTGTATCGGAAGTATCCGACACCTCCAGAACGTTCAAATCAACGAAATCTTCGATCGATTCGAACCCTCCAGAGGGTAGATACTCCCTCATAGCCCATCCAAGTATAATAAATATTTGGAGGGTTGTTGAGGATCATACCTCTCCCCCATTTATTCATTATTCGCTTGAGAGAAACGGTTACAACACTGACTTATACCACCTCGAATCCCTTTTTCCACAAGCAAAAGCATGTCGACATCTTTGATAATCTCCAGCTTGCACTATGTGTACTTCAACATGCATGACCATGAAAAGTACCATGGTATAGTATCAAACGGGGTCGAGTCCATAAGTGGCATGACCCAATGGTCGGAAATTCACAAAGACGTCACAAAACAATAATATATCCGTTTTCATGTATAAGTCAGAGTAGTCGCCCAGTATTAACAAATCGAACGATTGCCACAACTTCTGGGCATGTTGGTATTCATGATCGGAGATGTCACAATCGTTCAGTTGATTGTGGAATTCATCGATATCTGGCAACGCTGTAATCTCGAGTTCCTCCATGGAATCCAGAAAGTCGTAGGGGAATATCCCTTCGCGCGTGAATAATAAAATTGTTCATCGTTCAAATTCTGAAATTCGCGCTTTGTATTACAGAGATCTCCCACTCTGAGCGTGCGCACCAACTCATTCAGGCTTGCGCCCATGAATCGAAAAGAATCAATGGAACGGAATTCAATGTCTGTCTGTTCGTCGTATTGTGTGAAAGATATATATTTTTCCTTGTTTATTGGAAGAAGATTCACCCTGCCTCGTTTCGCGATATCTCGAATGATGAAATGGCTATCATAGCCGCTAAGATTATGGAAAACAATGGGGAGCACAAAGGATTGCATGGGTTTTGATGTGCCCAACCTCTAAATGCACCTGTGGAATGGTTATGTTTGGCTACAATCATTTGATCTTTTTGGCAAGGTTTTTCGCAAATATGACAAGTTGAATCCGCCGCCGTTCTTATGGGATTGACGGACATGGGGATGATTTTTTAAATGTTTCCTTCCACGAATTGGGCTATGGTTTTCAATTGTTCCGCGAACCATTCCATCAAATCCAAACCTCGATGGCTATCGTTATTTGATAGAGTGTCATCATAATTGCATTTGAAATATAAGGCTGCGCTATAGGAAATGTGTTTTTGGTATTTCGCCGTTTTGGACTTGGTTTTATCATCAGTGAACGGTTCCAAAATCGATTCAGAATCGGCATATGTCACAGATGGAACCATACCTTCGTGTACAAAGTCCTTGAACTCAACATGGTCATATTTTGGGAAGGGAATTTTGTAGTGATTAGCTTTTTCACAATCAACAGTATGATTGTCTAATTTCTCCTGACCACCAAAATAATTCAAACATCTATCGCAAATGAATTTTTTATGACCATCCTTACTTATTTGGTAATTGACTAATCGGGAAAGATCTTTTATCCAACAATAATGGAATTTAATGTCTGTCTGTTCATCGTCAGCGTCCTCGTCAATTTCCGGCGGTGCCCCGTAA
Source organism: Gonioctena quinquepunctata (assembly GCA_018342105.1). Taxonomy (NCBI): domain Eukaryota; kingdom Metazoa; phylum Arthropoda; class Insecta; order Coleoptera; family Chrysomelidae; genus Gonioctena; species Gonioctena quinquepunctata. The sequence goes on along the minus strand of JAFIRS010005411.1, from coordinate 12,828 downwards.
TCATCAAATTCAACTAAATATTTATTTTGAATCATGAGTAGGTTGACATGTCGAGCTATTTTTTTTGTAAGTCTCGGCGGTACAGTTGTGGATAATGTATGTCCGTCATAGTTATTCGATGATGATTTAACCAATTCCAAAATATATACGTTCACCGAAATACCGTTGAGTTTTTCGAATTTTGATATTTGACTGAGAGTTATGTGAAATTCCAACCCCTCCATATTCAGCACGGTCAATCAATGAGGGTATTTTGATGTACGCTGTGCATCTTTATCAACGGGATACAGAGCGGACACGACTGCCCACCCGAAACAATTGTTGTCGTCGGTATAACGCACGTTGATACGAGCCTTTTTTCTAGCAATGGTTTGTGGAAGTTGGATGGAAGATATATCCCCTTTGCCCAAACCTGCTTGATTGAGATTCACTTCTAAATTTACAATTTTTTGTAATGCCCACCCGCTTCCTTTCCCACAAAATTCCTCCAATTTATTACCCAATTCATCTACAACAAATTCCTGGAACCACCCCTGTAAATCTGTTTCCCTATTAATCACTTGGTTTTTAGTATTGAGATATTTTAAATCGAGTTTTTCCTCATCCTAGCCCATTTTGACGAATTCCCTGCAAAACAATGTTATTGATTCTTCGTTTAAAAAGGCTGAAAGCGTCTTTGAAAAATGTAATGGTATCTTTAGGTGTCAAATTCATGATTACCCCTGTACGAACTCGTCTCCGGAACGTCAACTTTAAATCTTCCCAAGTGACTCGGCTTTTCAGATTTTTTCTGGCGGCCAACCCCTGACCCTCCACCCCTAAATTTTTAATGAAATTACAGCATATTTTTGAATGCCCCAAATTTGTTTCTAATTTTCTCAATATTCCAATGGAACTGTTGGCAGAAATTTTTATGCCCTTTGTACAAAGTCGAATACTATAAGTTAAATGTTTTAGCCATGATTCGCGTTCCATTGGAGTGGATATTTGTTCGAGAAGTTTTTGAGCCTCCCTGTATTTGATAATCATCCCATCGCTGAGAGCGGCAATTTGTTCAGAATTCATGGCTATTCGAAAAACGAGAAAAATTAATGCTTTTTCACAAACAAAATACAGATATATTTTTTTCTCTTTTTCTCACCTTGATTTAATGAAATCGAATACAGCCGTCCCAGTTGTTGTCGTCTTGGCGGATGGTCTTAGTTTTTGATGATGATGACGATGATGGATGGACTTAGTTGCGGATAAATTCAAAGACAGGTATCTTCGTCGTGGATGACTTTATGATAATTGAATATTCTCGACGTTTGAACTCGTCGATTTTCGGTTGTAACACCTCGAAACCCCTCCTTGGTAGGAAGATTGATTTGGTTCACGAATCGGCTACTATTGTGTCCCCGTACTTCGTTTTAACTGCTCTCAATTTCTTGATTAGCATAGGCTTGTTTAGCGGCAATGTTGGTAGAGCTACGGTTTCTCTGTAGCTACTGCTCGCAACAGCGTTTATTTCTGCAAGATTCATCTATGATAAATAAATAATCCCTTGAACATTTTTGAAGAAAAAACAATCCCTCCCCGTAAACAAATAGAAAAAAAATACCCCACTCACGATATATGAAGAAATGTTTGAAACAAAAAAATTCGAAGTGCCCTTTTGGCCTACAATAAAAAATCAAAAGAAGTAAAACAATAAAATAAAAATATTTTTCAGATGTTTGGTTTGGTAGATGCACAAACACACAAACTGAGAGAGCGAGAGAGAGCACTGATGTTTACAGTTCAGAGGACAGATGATGAATGAAGCTGACAGTGGGGATTGGTCACGTACATCAATTCTCTACTGCGCAATTTCAAAACTGCCGACTCGACAAAATTCTCAGAACTGGCTTGGATGATGCAATAATTTGACCTTGAATGTGCAAAAGGATCCCACGGATCGAAAGATCTAATTCTCAGAATTGCGTCTTCATTATTCCTAAGAATTGATTGTTTACTGGGAATTCTTACAGATCGGGATGAACACCTGCATCCTTATCTTGTTAATGTAAACAAACTCTTTCAAAGGATGCCGCCGATATCCGGTCGCTTGAATAAACAACTGATAAGGAAAGTGCTGATGTAGATAACGGCTGCTGAAATTCCTGCAAAGACTTATCGGTTGAGTCATGACCACCGCATCATCGCTCATGAACACTGCTGACTCCTTCCACTTTCTAAAATGGCCGCCGCCATTCATTCACTTCGACCGACCAATGCCGTTGACGAATGCAGCTATTGGTTGACACTCCCACTCCCATTTCAATATGGCTGCTGCTGCTGCTGCTCGGCTATTGGATAGCGGCCGGCCACCTCTTCCACGACCTATCACACACTCCCATACACAACATGGCTGCCACCATTGCGACCCATAACAGACCACTCCTCCAACCTTTTCCCTACCCAAATACACCCACCCCCCTACCCCTTTACAAAACCACCATTTTTTTCCCAAATCCCTACCACAACGAACCGCCCATGACCACCACCATCATCCCTACCCCCACCTTCGCCGAAAACCACCTCCTCACCCATTCGCCAAAACCCACCCCGAAATAGGGGTTGCGCCAGTAATGGTAAAGCCATACTACTTACAACCTTTCCAAGACATAAATTGAAATGCCTCACTGCTTGTTCCTGGCTTCTTGAGCATCTTCCAAAACCATATCAATCGGCATATAGAACCACGAATAGCTTCTATCAAGCAGCATATACCAGATGGGTATGGGTAATAAACCACACAACACACGGGCTAATTTTTTTTGTTATTAACGTCAAGCAAGAATAACAATATCCGATATACCCCAAGTCAGTACTGTGGGTCATTTGTGGTAATATTGAGGTTCCAATAAAATACACAGTTAACAGTGCAGAAGAACAATCATACAACTTTTGAGAGCTGAACATGAGTTTCTCTCCAAAAAAATCGTAAGAATTGATCTTTAATTGCATGGATACTTTCTGTTTTTTATATGGAGAACAAGATTCGAAAGCCATAAAGTGAAAATAAGATGAAGCAATACTAGGTACTGTCGAATATCAACTGCAGCGTCACCGTTGCTATCATACAGTTTTGACTATGTGAATAATGGAATCTCAAGATGATCCCAATATGTTCAATTATCCACTTGGATGTTCCAACAAATCCACCACGATTATAATTAGCACCCTTATGATTTTTTTGATTTTTTAACCAAGTAATTTTCACGGTCTCAAACCAAAATGGAATTAATAAAACTTCTTTATATGATTTGTTCGAAAATATGAACAAGATGTTTATAAAATCAGATGTGGAGTCATCTGAGACTCGAATTAAAACTCATGTCACTCTCTTCCATCGTTCAAGATGACCTCTTTTGGGGTATTCATGTTGAAGAAGGAAACATTCTCCAATGAATATTGAGTAGAACATTTTTTCTGTGAATTGAAAAATCCATGATAAAAATGAAATTATTTTGTGGAAATCTAACAGAAAACAACTACTTTCCTGGCTGAATGCACGCTGGACATTGAACTACAGTTGATAAATATTTTGAAAAGGCCCTAACTCAAAAGAAAAATCTGAAAGTAAGAATTAGATTTTCTATTCCAGTCTTAATTTAAGAACTCATATAGATTAATGAGATAAAGAAAAATGTTTTCCAAGAAGGAATGCTCACCAGAAATCATTTGTAACATTCATGCAAGACTGGCATCGCATTCACTAGGTCTTCAATTCACAGAAAAATATTTCTATTCAATATTCACTTGAGAATGTTTTCCCTCTTCAAATGCTTCTCAACAACAATGAATAAAATTAAGTGCAGAATATTTATTTTCAATGTTCAAAAAGAAATCATATTCTTGATATTTTTCCTGAAATTAATAATCTTTCCAATCCAAACAATAAAATAGGAAATCTATAACACAAAATTCTTGAATTCATTGATTTTTTTCCAGATTGTGGAAGATTATCAATCCCAGAAAAAAAATCGCGCATGCTATACCTGATATACGATATAAAAACACTTCAAATCTAAAACTCTATTGAGGTGTCCTCTTGTTCGGAAGGGTAAATAATTCAGAAATACAAGATTCCTTTCCAAAGCAAAGTACTAGGAAAATGGCGGGTTCATCAACACATTTTAAGAATGAAAATCGCAATGAAGTAAAAACAGGGTTGTACTCGCTTTTGGCAAGAGCAGAGTTGATCTTGCCTTTTGTAACACAGAACGTTGCATTTTGGCAAGTTCTATCAATGGTCAAGAAGAGTGAAGAAGCGCTCGTTTACCTACCCCTGTTCCCTCTATTTTTCAAATACTCATTACCCTCATATGAATGGTTTTTCTAAAGAATTACCTAGCAAGGGGCATATAACTGATATTGTTTTTGTTTGTTTTTCTTTTTACCCGCTGTCTCAGTTGTTTGACCAACCCACAGAAGTTAATGAAAACTTGTACGAGTTAAGATCATGGGGGCCTAACCTTTTATAGTGGGATCCGAAACACAGAGTAAACCAACTAACAAGAGGCGAAAGCTCCGTCGGTTCCTTTGATGTTGGAATATTGAGAGGAAATATGTCACAGCATTGAAACATAAACTATGTGATACACTGAGAAAAATAACATGAATTGATTCAAATTCGTACAAAATCTATCCACACTGAGAAAAATAATAGTGTTGATGAACATCCGTTGTGACTATAAAATATTTGACGAGCTGAAGTACTGACGAACTTTTATAATCTAATTTCGTAAATCTAATTTATGGGGGTCTTTTCCCACCTTTGACCTGAACTTGACGCGTTTCTATCAAAATGCGTAATTGCCTCGGGCGCCACCTTTTGTTTTATAGTAGAAAAGGCCACTTCTCCGGGCAGTATCAGTGAAGAAAAATAAACACTCCTGGGATCAGTATAGTATTGACTTGCACAACGGGGCCAGAAGGACATGCTTTAATTGCTTTCGACTGGGTTTCGAACCTGGGTGCTGACTGCATAATAATTTGTTCTACTCAAAGCTCTGAATTGAATAAATGAACGAGTCAACTCTAGGTCAGTTACAACAGGTATATTTTAAGTTCTACTCTAGTCATTATATACAGGATGGCTGTTGGCAGCCCTAAAACTACATAGGACAACAAATACACTCTAGAAGTGGAAAGATGGGTCAAACTTTAGAATGCGGGGTGGGACAGATGACAGATTGAACCAAAAGCTCATGCATTGACGTATTCATTCACGCGTTTGGTAGTGCACGCTCGGTAATGTTGTGCAACTATTCGAAAGAAATAGGTACTACAGTCTGGTTAATT
>JAFIRS010005411.1:0-2500 GCA_018342105.1 Gonioctena quinquepunctata | reverse complement strand
TGTATCTTGCCGTTTACTTCTGATTCAGTGGTGAACTGTAGTTTGGGATGGAATGAGTTAAAGGCATTGGTGATTCCATCAAGTTTGTTTATTGGGATTGCCGTTTACCCAAAATTCCTCAACTTCAAACACATACAACCTGCAAGTGTGTACTCAACCAAAAAATTCGATAATATTACAAATAAATTACCTACAAACATCAAGTTTTGAACATCCTTATCCAAGATTGCACTTGTACCATTAATAAAATTGAAAAATCAAGCATAACAGACACAAACAAATTACACCAACATTTCAACCATGAAGAAATTTTTAAAACATTTTCAAAATTAGAGCGAGACAAACAGGAGAACCTTTTCAAAAAAATAAAACAGAAAAATATAAAAAACTGAACAAACTTATTCAAAAAACACAAACTAACACCACACCAGTGGACACTCAAAATTGGATCATAAATATATCCCAAACCTCCATACCAAAGGAAATAGAAACAGTACTAGCGTATGGTGACAATTTTTCATTACCTATAATAGGTAGATGAAAAAAATCTGCCAGTCACCGAATATTTTGCAAGCATTGAACCACAATTGAAAAACACTTCGAATGAAATCAATAATGGAATTAGAACAATATCGTACAAGCCATGAAGAATCATGAAAATAAAATAAAAATTAAAAAATACACTACAACAAAACCCAAAAACTATTAATAAAAAACCTTAGAAAAACGAAATTATTCCTGAAAAATAACACACAAATAACAGTAATGAAACCCGACAAAAGCAACAAAATCGTTATAATGGACCAATCGGAATACAGTGAAAAAATGGAAATTCTATTAAATGACAAAAATACCTATAAGAAGTTGAAACACAACCCCACTAACAGATACCAAACAATGAATAATACTTGTAAAAAAATTGCAAGAACAAAACTTTATCTCATGAAATATCGAACATCAATTATCCTTAAAAACCGCTACTGCCCCAAAAATCTATAGACTACCCAAAATACACAAAAACAACATTGCACTGAGATCAATTGTGTCCTCCATCCAATCACCATTCTATATACTGTCAAAATACCTATCCAACTGCTTAGCAAATATCACAGGGAAAAACGGAGATTACATCCAAGATTCTTTTTCTTTCAGAAAATTTATAGATACAGTTGTCATCCCTGATAACCACATTATCATCTTATTCGACGTTGAATCACTGTACACAAATATACCCAACTCATTGATGGAATAATAGAAGAGAAATGGTAAGATTTGAAAATTACAACAGATGTAACTGCTCAAAACCGAATTCAAAAAGCAATTAATTTAACATTAGCTACAACATATTTCCAATACAAAGACGAATTCTATGAACAGCTGAACGGATGCGCAATGGGATCACCCATATCTAGTACAGTCCTCTAGCTGGTCATGGAATCCTCGAAGAAACAGATTATAAAAAATTTAAAATTCAATCTACCATTCTTTAAAAGATACGTAGATGACTGCATAACGGCAATCCCAATAAACAAACTTTATGAAATCACCAATGCCTTCAACTCATTCCATCCCAAACTACAGTTCACCACTGATCAGGTGCAGTTGAGTTCCCAATTGAAATAAATAAAATAAAGTTGTAAAAAATAAAGTTGAAAAAATAAAGTTGAGAGAAAAAGTTGAAAACATTTGGGAAAAAAAATAAGAAAAAAAATAGGATAAAAATAAAGTTGAGAAAAAAAAAATACTTGAGAAAAAAATTTAAAAAATTATCAAAGTGACAACAATCGTTTTCCATTCAATAATCAAAGTGGCTGTGACGTCACGACTTGGTCTGTCACATTTTCATAGATGGCAGCACTGTAACATAGAATTCAAGAACTGTCATAGGTGTCAGAACTGTCAAATGTCATCCTAGATGGCAGCACTGGTACAAAACGTTATATGTCACAGACTGTGACGTTACATGTCAGCTGTCAAAAGTCTCTGACAGTTGTGTGTTTGAACAGAGCTGTTCCGTCATTCGAAGTTTAACTCTTGTTCGATATGGATGTGTATGGAGACAGATTAGCGACATTTCAAAATTGGCATCACCCATATCCCAAAGAAGGATTGGCCAGAGCTGGATTCATTCACCCAGAGAGAAGACATTGTTGTGTCTGACATGTCGAGTTGAAGGATTCAGATGGCAGGTGGAAGATGATGCTCAACTTGATCACTTCAGTTGGAGTCCACATTGTGGGTTTTTTCACAGAAGAAGCTGCCACTCTGAGGAGACGTATGCAGCCTGTAGATTGAGGTAACAACGAACACACCTACCAACAGCAGCAGCGTCCACGAAGATACATCACCATCCTCCTCATCAATGTCATGCAAAGTATGTTTGGAAAAGGATATGAACGTGATTCTCATGCCGTGCAAACACTTGGCCTGCTGTTCGAATGCTCAATGAAATGACAATTGTGCTGTGTGCAGAGCCCCAATCCAATACTATTTGACAGTT
>JAFIRS010005410.1:0-57994 GCA_018342105.1 Gonioctena quinquepunctata | reverse complement strand
GTCAGTTACGGTAGTTCGAAAAGAATTATAAGAGGTCACTAGTGGATCCTGGAACGATATAATATGGAATTACTTTTGAGCGTCTGTATACGGGCGCTCAAAGGTGGTGGACGAGGAATAATACGTAATGAGCGGTTGTATGGACTTCCAAAGGTTGAAAAATTATATATATATATTATATATATATATATATATATATATATATATATAAATATATATATATATATAAATATATATATATATATATATATATATATAAATATATATTTATATATATAAATATATATATATATATATATATATATATATATATATTATATATATATATTGTTATGTTTGGTTGTTTATATGGTTTTGAATTTGTATATATTTTTGGTAAATTCATTTCACAGATTATAATTTCTGAATCCCTATCATAACAAATAAAAACTCCGGCCATATTACCTTTCTCTTTCTCAACCTCTTTTACCTTATCCCAGCTCAGTCAGGTCCGCTCAGCTGTCGATTCCTGCGATCTGTATTGCCGACCTGGTACTAACGATCCGATGAGAAAAGCTGTTCAGTGGAGAAAAGTTAGGTTATAAATTGAAAAATAAACGCCAGTTGCAGATAATGATCAAATTGGTTGGTTTTTTATCCGAATCAAAACTAATTGATACCCTACTCTGTGATAGCTACCTTATACTAGCAAACAATGACATAAAATTGTGCAATATGGATGTTTGTGACAATGAAAGTATTGAAGAAGTAAGTTTGAACTCATTATCGGTCTTTTGACATGAAATTTTATATGAAATTCCAACCCAAAACAAAGTAACCAGTGATTTAGAGACGCAAAGTTATTGGTTTACTGTGAAAAGTTGCACTTCGATGTTATTGAATACCATGTGGTTGCTTTTCTGTTGAAGTTTCCAATCCCGTGTACTTATTCCTGGGATCTCAATGACAGCTTACTTGCTCTCCTTCCAAGATGTATCCTCTAGGTCAGGTAGGTAATTTTTATCCACTATGTACTTCTTCTGTTCAGCCTTTCAAGAATTTTTACTCGTTCGGGAATTTTATGGCAGATTTTTTTATATTATCTATGGAAGCTTCTTTTGAAATTTTGTACGTGGCTTCACCTCCTTTCTTTTTTCCAATCTTTTTCCAAACTTGTTGTCTCATCCAATGGTTATACTTTCTACCCAATTATTTGCCATTCTAATTAATACTAATGATTTTATGCATGAAATCTAATTCTAACTCTTGCATACTATCAACAAATTCGTATAAAATTATATTTTCACAATTTCTGCCATTACATCTATTATATATCCTCAATTTCCCCACACAAACTCTCTCGAATCTCATTGGTGGGTTTCCTGTTTATGTGATTTGTCAAAACTTATATATCCGTTGATCTTACTTTGATTCAATGTTTGCTGTGAATTCCAATTTTGACATGATTTAATTATGGATTTTCATTAGATATTTGGTTGGTCATATACTTTCAATAACTGAACTACTTTGGGACTGCCCTCTTGATACATATGCATCGACTAGAGCATAGTATAATAGTAAAAAGGTCAAGAAAATTGCAAAATAACATAGTTTTATCGACGATAACTAAAATACCTAATTATAATAATGATAATTATAAAGTGATTTATTGAAAATATAAACAGGATGTTCATAAAATGTTTTGAAGACCTAGTGAATGCGATGTCTCTCCTGCGTCAATGTTATGAATGATTTCTGGTGAGTACTCTCTTTTGAAAAACATTCTTCTTTGCCTCATTCATCTTTATGAGTTCTTAATGAGGACTGGAATAGAAAATCAAATTACTATCTGAATGAAAATGCAAATTTTCAATTTCAGATTTTTTCTTTTGAGTTAGGGCCTTTTCAGAATATCTATCAGATGTAGTTCAATGTCCAGCGTGGCTTTAGCCGGAAAAGTAGTTGTTTTCTGTTAGACATTCACAAAAAATAATTTCATTTCAATTGTAGAGTTTTCAATTCACAGAAAAAACTTTCTATCAATATTTAATTGAGAATGTTTCCTTTTTCAACATAAATAACTCACAAGAGGTTATCTTGACGATGGAAGATAGTGACTTAAGTTTATCTTCCAGTCGCAGACGATTCCACATCTGATTTTATGAACATCGTGTTTATATTTTTAATAAATCAATCTATCGTACCCCATGACAGGTTTAAATGTCAGAAAACACTAATTTCGAAGTGTCTCTCCAGAAGAAATTATTCTAACTTTTTCCATCCTTGCAAAGTGAGATTGCTTCTTGAAAATGTGTTTTCCATTTCTTCCGGTCTTCCTGATGATCGTGGAAGCGTGAAATAGATTTTCGTCTACAAAAATGTATTGAAGAAGTAGTGAATGCGATGTCTCTCCTGCGTCAATGTTACGAATGATTTCTGGTGAGTACTCTCTTTTGGAAAACATTCTTCTATGCCTCATTCATCTTTATGAGTTCTCAATTAAGACTGGAATGGAAAATCAAATTACTATCTGAATAAAAATGCAAATTTTCAATTTCAGATTCTTTCTTTTGAGTTAGGGCCTTTTCAGAATATCTATCAGATGTAGTTCAATGTCCAGCGTTGCTTTAGCCGGCAAAGTAGTTGTTTTTTGTTAGACATTCACAAAAAATCACTTCATTTCAATTGTAGATTTTTCAATTCACAGAAAAATCTTTCTATCAATATTTAATTGAGTATGTTTCCCTTTTCAACATAAATAACCCACAAGAGGTTATCTTGACGATGGAAGATAGTGACTTAAGTTTATCTTTCAGTCGCAGATGATTCCACATCTGATTTCATGAATATCCTGTTTATATTTTCAATAAACCAATCTATCATACCCCATGACAGGTTTTAATGTCAGAAAACACTAATTTCAAAGTGTCTCTCCAGAAGAAATTATTCTTACTCTTTCCATCCTTGCAAAGTGAGATTGCTTTTCGAAAATGTGTTTTCCATTTCTTCCGGTCTTCCTGATGATTGTGGAAGCGTGAAATAGATTTTCGTCGACAAAAATGTATTGAAGACCTAGTGAATGCGATGTCTCTCCTGCGTCAATGTTACGATTGATTTCTGGTGGGTACTCTCTTTTGGAAAACATTCTTCTTTGCCTCATTCATCTTTATGAGTTCTTAATCAAGACTGGAATAGAAAATCAAATTACTATCTGAATGAAAATGCAAATTTTCAATTTCAGATTTTTTCTTTTGAGTTAGGGCCCTTCAGAATATCTATCAGATGTAGTTCAATGTCCAGCGTGGCTTTAGCCAGGGAAGTAGTTGTTTTCTGTTAGACATTCACAAAAAATAACTTCATTTCAATTGTAGAATTCACAGAAAAATCTTTCTATCAATATTTAATTGAGAATGTTTCCCTTTTCAACATGAATAACCCACAAGAGGTTATCTTGACGATGGAAGATAGTGACTCAGGTTTATCTACCAGTCACAGATGATTCCACATCTGATTTTATGAATATCCTGTTTATATTTTCAATAAATCAATCTATCATACCCCATGACAGGTTTAAATGTCAGAAAACACTAATTTCAAAGTGTCTCTCCAGAAGAAATGATTCTAACTTTTTCCATCCTTGCAGAGTGATATTGCTTCTTGAAAATGTGTTTCCCATGTCTTCCGGTCTTTCTGGTGATCGTGGAAGCGTGAAATAGATTTTCGTCGACAAAAATGTATTGAAGACCTAGTGATGCGATGTCTCTCCTGCGTCAATGTTACGAATGATTTCTGGTGAGTACTCTCTTTTGGAAAACATTCTTCTTTGCCTCATTCATCTTCATGAGTTCTTAATTGAGACTGGAATAGAAAATCAAATAACTATCTGAATAAAAATGCAAATTTTCAATTTCAGATTTTTCTTTTGAGTTAGGGCCTTTTCAGAATATCTATCAGATGTAGTTCAATGTCCAGCGTGGCTTTAGCCGGGAAAGTAGTTGTTTTCTGTTAGACATTCACAGAAAATAACTTCATTTTAATTGTAGATTTTTCAATTTTCAGAAAAATCTTTCTATCAATATTTAATTGAGAATGTTTCCCTTTTCAACATGGATAATTATAAGTTTAATTATTTTACAACATTGCTTAACATAACAAATTCCCTGAATTCATAATCGATATTTCAATACTTGCTGGTGAAATTTGAATATTGATTTATTATTTACAACTACCAACATTACGTTCTTGTTTCAGAAAAACCTGACTTCGGACTTCTCTTCAAATCAAGAGAGAAATTTTTCAAGATATCATCATATATGACATTTTATATTTTATGATTATCTTATACTGTTATATATTATTCAATATTCATTTGATTTATAATTACTGGTGCTCCTTTCAATTATACTCTGTTTCATTATTTTCCTATCATTTCCTTTAGTTGTTCTTTGTATTTATATTGAATTGGGCATTTTATCCATCTGCATCTCTCAATTCATTTCCTTTTTTTTTTCTACTCATTACTTATTATATTTATTTATAATTCATTTATATACCTTATTTTATTCATCAATATACCTTTATCATCATCATCATTATATTTCTTATAATATACTTCTTTAGTATTATTATTTCTTCTTCATTTTTCTCCAAAATTCATATTATTTACTATCCATTTCTATATTTTTCCTTCATAATATATTTTTGGTTTTTACCTTTTTTTATTGATCTGTACCAATAATTGTATCAAATTCTATGTTATCAGTATCATTAATTGTTCAATAATCTTCTTTTTTTCTACATTTTTTATTCATGTGTTGTTTTGTTTCCTCTAGTTTATATGATTTTGAATTTGTATATATTTTTGGTGAATTTATTTCACAGATGATAATTTCTGAATCCCTATCATAACAAATAAAAACTCCGTTATGTTACCTTTCTCTTTTTCAACCCCTTTTGCCTCATATCAGCTCAGTCAAGTACGCCTATGAACATGAGTCACTCCTTCTCAGCAGTCGATTCCTGCAATCTGTATTGCCGACCTGGCACTAACGATTCGATCAGAAAAGCTGTTTTGTGGAGAAAAGTGAGGTGAGAAATTGAAATATAAACACCAGTTGCAGAGAAAAATCAAATTGGTTGGTTTTTCATTCAAATCAAAACTTATAAATACCCTTCTCTGCGATAGCTACCTTATACTAGCAAACAATGACATAAAATGGTGCAATATGGATGTTTGTGACAATGAAAGTATTGGAGAAGAAAGTTTGAACTTATCATCAGTCCTTTGACATGGAATTTTATATGAAAGTTCAACCCAAAAAAAAGTAACCAGTGATTAAGACACGCAAAGTTATTGGTTTACTGTGAAAAATTGCACTTTGATGAGTTCTGTTATTGAATACCTTGTGGCTGCTTTTCTGTTGGAGTTTTCAATCCCGTGGACGTATTTCTGGGATCTCAATGACAGCTCACTTGCTCTCCTTCCAAGATTCATGCTGTAGATCAGTTAGGTGGGATTTTAATTAACTATGTACTTCTTCTGTTCAGCCTTTCAAGAATTTTTCTTTGTTCGGGAATTTTTCTTCTTTTTTTTAAATTTTGTACGTGGCTTCACCTTTTTTCTTTTATCTAATCTTTTTCCAAACTTGTTATCTCATCCTATGGTAACACTCACATTTTTTATTTTCTCACAGCTTTTCGAATTTTGTATGACTTTCTAACTAATTATTTGCCATTCTAATTAACACTAATTATTTTATGCATGAAATCTAATTCTAACTCTTACATACTATTTACAAATTCGTATGAAATTATATTTTTACAATTTCTGTTATTACATCTTTCATAAATCCTCATTTTGCCCACACAAACTCTCTCGAATCCAATTGGTGGCTTTCCTGTTCATGTGAATTGTCATACAGGATGTTCAAAACCTATATATCCGTTGATCTTACTTCAATTCAATGTTTGCTGTGAATTTCAATTTTGACATCATTTTATCTGAATCTCTCAATTCATTTAATTTTATTTTGTGCATATACTCTTTTGCTATTCTTTATTCATACATCATTACTCATTATATTTATTTATAATTCATTAATATACCTTATTTCATTTATTAATATACCTTTATCATCATCATCATTATATTTATTATAATATACTTCTTTAGTATTATTATATTTATCATTTCCACTTTCATTTCTCACATGTATTCTTTTTATACACAAAATATTTTTATATTCATTTCTTTTAATTTTTCTTCAAAATTCATATTATTTACTATCCATTTCTATATTTTTCCTTCATAATATATTTTTGGTTTTTACTTTTTCTATCTGATCTGTACCAATAATTGTATCAAATTCTATGTTTTTCAGTATCATTGATTGTTCAATATTCTCCTTTTCTTTCTACACTTTTTTAATCATGTGTTGTTTTGTTTCCTCTAGTTTTTTCTCTCTTTGATGATTTTTTTTATTCCCTCACTTACCTATCAAATTTATTAAACTTATAATTGATTATTCCCTAAATTTATTTTTCCTGTTTTTCTCTCCTTATATGGGATCTTGCTTGTTTTATTACTACAAGCATATATTTTATTTCACACATTTTCAATTGAAATTTTATGTTAATATTTTCAACTATTTTCATTTTTATGAAACTGAATTTTTCTTGTTTTTGATCGTTACATTCATTCAAATTCTTTTTTCATATTTGACATTTTGCTTTCCCTTATTATTATTTCTTCATTTGTATCGCTTTGTTCCATCTCAAAATATTTATTAACCATGTGAATGTCATTCTTTTCCATTATTATTATTTTATTATTTATGTTCCTTTTTTTCAATTCAAAATTTTTATCAGCCACGTACATGTCAGTCATTTTATTATAATTATTTTATAATTTTTTTTCCCTTTTTAAATTTTTTTATTAATCACGTCCATATTATCTATAGACTCATTATTTTTGTGATCAAGATTCATTTTTATATTTCGTTCCACCTGACTCTGTTTAACATCTTTTTCTAAAATTTTAATTTTTTCCTGATTTTGATTTTGATTTAGATTCGAGTTATTTCCTTTTATATTGAAAATTTTATTCTCTACTGTATTATTATTTTTTTTTTCTTTCTACTTGATTTTGATAGTGGATATTTCTCGAGTGATAGCTACATAAAATTAGTCATAATTTTGTCCTACTTTAGTTTCAAATTGTTTGTGCATTTGTGAACATTCTTCTTTATTTTCTTCAGATTTTAATTGCATTATTTCCCCTTTTTTTTCTTTCATATCTTCTATTTTTCCTCTTAATTCATTCTGCATACTCCCCATATTTTCTTTCACACCCTTTGTATTTTCTTTTACATTTTCTCTCAATATTTCTTCCATACTTGCTGTGTTTTCTTTCAACTCCTTTATTTCATTTTCCAAACTTTCTTGCATTTCATTCTTCATTTTTCCCATTTTTTCTTCCATCCTTTCCTCGATTCTTTCCATACTTCCTCTCATTCCATTATTAATTTTTTCTATTTGCTCTTTCATTTAATTTTTCATACTTGCTGAATTATTATCCATTTTCTCTTCCATTCTTACCGAATTTTCATTTATTCTTTCCATTTTTTCTGAGTTTTCTTTCATTTCATGTTTCACGAAATCCATGAATTTTTGAAGCTGACTCTCCATTTCTGTTCTTTCACTTTTTATTTCACTCCCTCTCACATTACTACTCTCTCCTTGTTCCTGATCACCCCTCTCTCTACCTTCTGCACCTTCTTCCAAACCAACTTTCTTACCATCTCTCAAATCCATTTTCTCCACACTTATAGAAACATGTCAATGCAAAATTCCCAAAATGTAATTTTTTTATTTTCCCTGTATAATATTATTTGACTTTGAGAATATTTTTGTTTTTAATTTTACTTTGCTTCTTTTTCTCATTTTGACAATTCAGCTCCGCGTTGGGCGACAGTTGTTATGATTGGTTGTTTATATGATTTTAAATTTGTATATATTTTTGGTGAATTCATTTCACAGATTATAATTTCTGAATCCCTATCATAACAAATAAAAACTCCGGCTATGTTATGTTACCTTCCTCTTTTTCAACCTCTTTTTCCTTATCCCAGCTCAGTCAGGTACGCCTATGAACATGAGTAACTCCTTCTCAGCAGTCGATTCTTGCGATCTGTATTGCCGACCTGGCACTAACGATTCGATAAGAGAAGCTGTTCAGTGGAGAAAAGTGAGGTTAGAAATTGAAATATAAATACCAGTTGCAGAGAAAAATCACATTGGTTGGATTTTTATTCAAATCAAAGCTTATAAATACCCTTCTCTGCGATAGCTACCTTATACTAGCAAACAATGACATAAAATGGAGCAATATGGATGTTTGTGACAATGAAAGTATTGGAGAAGAAAGTTTGAACTTATTATCAGTCCTTTGACATGGAATTTTATATGGAAGGTCAACCCACAACAAAGTAACCAGTGATTAAGACACGCAAAGTTATTGGTTCACTGTGAAAAGTTGCACTTTGATGAGTTCAGTTATTGAATACCTTGTGGCTGCTTTTCTGTTGGAGTTTCCAATCCCGTGGACGTATTTCTGGAATCTCAATGACATCTCACTTGCTCTCCTTCCATGATTTATCCTCTAGATCAGTTAGGTGGAACTTTATTCACTATGTACTTCTTCTGTTCAGCCTTTCAAGAATTTTTCTCGTTCGGGAATTTTATAGCAGGTTTTCTTATATTATCTATGAAAGCTTCTTTTAAAATTTTGTACGTGGCTTCACCTTTTTACTTTTTTCCAATCTTTTTACAAACTTGTCATCTCATCCCATGGTAACACTCACATTCTTTATTTTCTCACAGCTTTTCGAATTCTGTATCTTCCTACCTATTTATTTGCCATTCTAATCAATACTAATGATTTTATGCATGAAATATTATTCCAACTCTTACATACTATTTACAAATTCGTATAAAATTATATTTCTACAATTTCTGCCATATCCCCATTTTTTCCACACAAACTCTCTCGAATCCAATTGGTGGGTTTCCTGTTTATGTGAATTGTCATACAGGATGTTCAAAACTTATATATCCGTTGAACTTACTTTGCTGTAAATTTCAATTTTGACATGATTTCATTGTGGATTTTCATTAGATATTTGGTTGGTCATATGTTTTTGATGACAGAACTACTCCAGCACTGCCCTCTTGATACATATGCATCGACTAGAGCATAGTATAATAGTAAAAAGGTAAAGAAAATTGCAAAATAACTCAGCTTCATCGACGATAACTGAATTACCTAATAATAATTATGATAATTATAAGTTTAATTATTTTACAACATTGCTTTACATAACAATATATATGAATAGATATATATATATATATCTATTGATATATATATATATATATATATATATATATATATTTGTGAAGGTTAGACGACTGTCTAAGTTAAGGAAAAATCGGGGTAATATGCGGGTATGCAGTCAATAGGGTGAACTCTTGTTTCTGTTCAAGCTTTCGAGTCTTTATTGGCTCTTCTTCATGAACTCCACAATTGTTATATTACAGTACAATTATTAATGAACAAAAATTATTTCTTACTTACGAAAATTGAGGTTAAGAGAAAGCATTGCTTCTCACAGACATGTAGCACTAATGTAGAAAACTTTCAATTTCAGTACGGTTACTATACATTGTTAAAAAGGGAAAACATGAGTTTTTTTTTTGTAAAATAATCATTTGATATGAGAAAGAAACTTTTCAATTCAAAACTTAACCACTAAACGTCAGAAATGTGAGGGAATGGCATAGAATGATGGAACAAGTGAATGAAACAATAGCAATGCTATTGGGAAACAGGTGAACCAATGTCAAATGTCAAAATTCTGAGGATTTCTGTAAACTGTCAGAATGTTTCGTAGGAATGCTCAATAGATAAGAGTGAATTATACTTAGACTGTCAATATCAGTTTTGGAATTCATAGACTCAATGAACCTGAGTCTATTATTTCCAAAACTGATATTGAGTAGAAAACACTTCTCGTCAAGCTTTTTCTTGAAATAATATTATCCATCAGGTTTGAACTTTACCGTTATTCATTGCAACTTGTTCAATCCTATTCAATTCTTTATTTGAATTTTATTCTGGAAGACAAATATTGATCAGTCTATGTATCATTATATGTGGCTGATTTATGTTGGTATAGATGTGCTGAGGTACTGTGTATTGTGATGTTTTTATAGAAAGGTTTATGGAGAATTGGGAAGTTATTTCATTACTGATGTTTATCATGGTCAGGTTTGAAAATTTCATTGAATTATATGTTTCCATTTCTTTTGTGAATTGAGTTGAAGCGTGAATTGCATTGATGAAATGTTTCTTAAGTTTATCAATGCAATTCAACCTTCAATCAAATTAAGAAAAAATTGATAATTCTACAAACTTTATAGACCTGACTTCAACAAGAATCAGTAATAAACGTAACTTCTCAATTTTCCATAAACCTTCATATACACAATACACATTATCTTAACACATCCATACCAACATAGATCAGCCGCATATTATCAATATTTCCCATTCAGTTTTTTTTTTCAATAAGGAATTGAATATAATTGAAATTGCAATTAAAAACCGATATATTTTAAACCTGATGGATGATATTCTTTCAAAAAAACTTAATAAAAAGCTTTACGAAAAGTGTTTCTCACTCAAAACGAAAAATAATATAATTTTGGAATTAACTCATATTTAGGACATCTTACCGAAAAAAGTTCAACTTTCTCACGTAAAAACAATATCAATTTTCCATAAAAAAAAATTACCTGAGTACGCCAGTGGCGTACATAAGAAACATATAGTAGATTGATATATACGGTTGATTTATGTTTCCTTGTTCTAACCTACTGTTCAAATTAGATGAATACGTGAAAATAATTAGTATAACCGCGATTTTTTCCTATAATAGGAAGTTTCACGTTGATATGACATTACCCAAATTAGTCGACGAGCTATTCGAAGTTCAAAGTGGTGTGAATTATTTTACCTAAGGTTCCGTGCAGAAGATGAACTGTAGTTATCAAGAAATAAATAAATAACCGATATAACCGATGAACAGCGATCAAACTTTACGTAGAAATAATGATATTTCTCCTATATTCACTACTAGGTAGTAATCAACATAATATATTCCATATGCTGACATAATTTGCGGAGAGTTGCTATTCAGTAGTAACATCAATAGAAATAGAGAGTTGTTGAATTGTTCCCAGGAGCATTTGCATGCGTTGAAGAAAACTAACCTTGACTGAAAAGAAAAAATATAATGGAAAAATACAAAATAACAGGATTTTATAAAAGGAATGCTCCCATATTATATAATTCAGAAGCGTGAAAATATTATCTCGAAAGACAAAATAATGAAATAGATCATATCAGTCTTGTGAAGAAATTAGATGGTAATAACATTAACATGTTGTTTTATTTTTAAATAAAACTGAATTTCCGAATTTTAACTTTGACTCGCATTCGGAATTTGAGTCATATCACAACGATCTCAGGAAAGTTCAATAGCTCTCATTGGTGGTATTATACATTAATAATCACAATAAAAATTATAATTATAATAAAGTAGCTTTATTCGGCATTCCAATGTCTATTATCTGAAGATATATATATATATATATATATATATATATATATATATATATATATATTGTTATGTTTTAATTAAAATATTAATTGTTTTTGTATATTGAAATTTTTTTTTTTTTTTTTTTAATTAAAAATAATATTTTTTCTGTATCATAATTTATATGTGGTAATAATAATTGCCAACGAACGTCACTGTTCTCTCGTCACGTAGCTGACAATTGTTATTCCTTTTCTCACCACAGCTAGCACAGTTGGTACGCCCTCATCTCAAGATAGCCGGTTCGAAGCAATTTAGCCCTTATTTGATATGTCAAACTCAAGTTATTCAATGGTCGTAGGTATGTTTGTTGATCATTGTGAAAGAACAAACAACAAAATATCAAAAACAATTATCTCCTTTATTCAGGAAGACTTAAAGTACCTGGCCTACGAGAAATAACTTATACTAGTGGGAATATACGAATATTCACGGATAATCATAAAATTGAAATCACGGATAGATAAACAGAACCTCACTTTTTCCGTGAGAATGACGTTTTCTGTTATTATTCAAAATAAGGTGACATAAAGTTCTTCGAATGTGAAATTCGTTATTGTGAAATAGTTCAGGACCGGAAATGCACTATTAAAGTTTTTATACCTGTTGGAGATGTCGGTGTTTCAAGATATGCCCCGAAACTGGATACCTTGTCACTACAAGCTCTATCAGGAACTCCAATGCATAACTCAGGAACCATACAGATGTAGATATCAGCTTTGGAGACGTGGAAATGATATATAATTAAGGTAATACTAGTTTTGCTCTTCAAATGTTGGAATTCTTTCAATTTTTGTTCTCTCAAAATGTTGCGTCCATTCTCTTCTAATTTTATTTTCAATCTCCTCCTTGGCTTTGTTAGTTGTTGCCTCGATACAAGTTTCCCTTCCTGTTTTCCCATTTGAATTTTTGAATTCGCGCACTAAATTGTCACATTTCACTGTTTAGGTTTGTCTTACTCAATTTATATATCCAACTATTTTTCCATACTTATTACTATTTACAAATTCTAATAATAATTGTTTATGATATCAACCAATTGCTATTCCCTCACAATTTCCAATTTTTACCTATGACCATCTATTCTCTGATTGGCTATTATCATGAAGACGTTTGCTGTTCTACCATTGGTTACTTTCAGTTATCTCCAATTTCATATACTGTATGTTGCAAATTTACAAATGTGTTGATCACCTTTTATTCATGCAAATTTTGTAAATTTAGACTTTTTGTTGGTTTTTTTCCAATTATGGTTTATGATCATTATGACAGTGTATGAAATTGATTGTGTTATATTATTTTGACATTTTTATCTATCCATATTATACAAAGGCTTACAAATAAATAGAACTTCAAAAGTTATTAAAAAAAAATCTTTTAGAACTAATAACTATTTAGTAATTATTATTTTTGTGGGTTTTTTTCCTTTTAAACCTTTAACTGGCATAACATAACATAACAATATTCCTAAATTTATATTCAATAATTTTCTACTGGTTAGAAAATTTTGAATATCAATTTTTTTTAAATATTTTTCAACTTTACTTTGACTAATACTTTTTTCTATTTTCAGAAAACTACTTTGCTAGATTTCCCGAAAAACTAGTTCTACAATAACAACGATTATTTACAACTACTAGTACTATGTTATTTGGTTCCAGAAAAACTTGACTATGGACTTCTTTTCGGATCAAGACAGAAAACTTTTCAAGATATTATCATATATTATATTTTATATATATATTATTATCATCTTACTCCATTTTATGTTTTATACCGATATTATTTTCAATTATAGATTTTACAATTACTGGTACTGCTTTCAATTATACTGTTTTATCATTTTTCCTATCTTTTCCTTCAGTTGTTCTTTAAATTCATATTGAATTGGATATTTCATTTATCTGAATCTCTCATTTCATTTACTTTTATTTTGTGCATATACTCTTTCGCTTTTTCTCTATTCACACATAATTAACATATTATATTCATTTATAATTCATCAATATACCTCCATATTATTTATCAATATACCTTTATCATCATCATCATATTTCTCATAATATACTTCTTTAGTATTATTATTATTATCATACCACTTTCATTTCTCACATACATTCATTTTATACACAAAATATTTTCATCTTCATTTCTTTTCATTTTTTTCAAAATTCACATCATTTATTATCCATTTCTATATTACAACTTTCTATATTTTTCTCAACTTTTTTTTTTATTATTTTATTATTATTCTATTATTGTTTTCTTTCATGAAATATTCACTTATGTGTTGTTCTTGTTTCCTTCATTATTTTCTCTCATTGATATATTTTTTTTTACATTTGTCTTTCATCTCTTTTTATTTTATTCAAATGTTTCTGGAATCCTACCTATCTATCAATTTTTTTTTTTTAACTTTTTTCCATTTTTTATCCCTTAACTTACCTATCAAATTTGTTACCTACAATTTATTAATTCCTAAATTTTCATTTTTATTATTTATCTCTCCTTCTATGGAATCTTGCTTGTCTTGTAACTGCAAGCTTATATTTCATTTTACAAATTTTACAAATGTTGGAATTCTTTCAATTTTTGTTCTCTCAAAATGTTGCGTCCATCCTCTTCTAATTTTATTTTCAATCTCCTCCTTGGCTTTGTTTGTTGTTGCCTCGATACAAGTTTCCCTTCCTGTTTTCCCATTTGAATTTTTGAATTCGCGCACTAAATTGTCACATTTCACTGTTTAGGTTTATCTTTCTCAATTTATATATCCAACTATTTTTCCATACTTATTACTATTTACAAATTCTAATAATAATTGTTTATGATATCAACCAATTGCTATTCCCTCACAATTTCCAATTTTTACCTATGACCATCTATTCTCTGATTGGCTATTATCATGAAGACGTTTGCTTTTTTTTTTTTTGCAAATTTACAAATGTGTTGATCACCTTTTATTCATGCAAATTTTGTAAATTTAGACTTTTTGTTGGTTTTTTTCCAATTATGGTTTATGATCATTATGACAGTGTATGAAATTGATTGTGTTATATTATTTTGACATTTTTATCTATCCATATTATACAAAGGCTTACAAATAAATAGAACTTCAAAAGTTATTCAAAAAAAATCTCTTGGAACTAATAACTATTTAGTAATTATTATTTTTGTGGGTTTTTTTCCTTTTAAACCTTTAACTGGCATAACATAACATAAAATATATATATATATATATATATATATATATTATATTTATATATATAATATATATATATATATATATATATATATATATATATATATATATATATATATATATATATTGCTCGTTTATTGTGCACTTCGGTGGAATGATTGATATCGAAACAGATGTGTTCGAATAATACCAATAATTTATTGAATATTAATATGATTTATTCACCATCAATATTCCACATATCCACATATTCACATGTCACTCATCTGAAATTAAGGCAGTGAGAATTTATAAGGAATCTTGTCGAAAATACCATTCTTGAGTTCATTTACAACCGACTTCCATTCTTCGTTGAGGAGCTTGTTAGTATTGGCACCTGAGAAAGAGTATATCAACAATACTTTCACCCCAAGCCCAGAAATTGGTATCAAATAATAAGTTACTTACCAAGTTTATCATCACCATTGAAAAGATTGTCGAAATTGAAATAAACCCTCTCCATAGTAAAGGCCATAATTTGTTCATCTAAGTTCATATATTCTTCGCCATCGATTGTTTTCAGTTTTTAAGTGAATTCATATTCGAAATCTGTACCAACTAAAAAAGAAGTTCAAATAGCTCAGAAAGTCATGAGGTGTTATTGCTTGTTTTTTATTGATACATATTTTTTCTCAACTTGAATACAGAAATCTATTCCGTTCTGTGACATGGAAAATAAGTAATATCTGAAAAGGCATATTTGATTCTCAACAAGAAGAAATCTTTCCGTGATTGAAATAAAATCCAATTTATATCTTACTCGTAGTTATGTTGGCATCACGATTTCCTTCAAGTGGCAGGACAAAAATTTTCCCATTCATTTCATACTTTGCCTGAATATTCAACAGATCCGCTGTGAAATCCATATTTACTTTTTGAGCAGCAGGATTTATTCTGAAGAGTTTTGGAATTCATATTGTATTATTAAAAAACAGATGAGCAAAAAAGAGACAAAACAAAAATTGCACAATCGTATCGGCCATTCAGTAAGATATCTATTGGACGATCGCAAGGATCCCCCATTCATTGGAAATTATGGTTTTCGTATTTCAATAGAGTAGTATAATATGCATTTAATTCATCTGCATTTCTGAAAAAATATATATTTGCTTCTCAGAAGGTGGTAAAAATGCATTTGGATTTCCAATTGAATCTTCACTGAAAAGTATAACTGATTCATCCAAGTTGTGATGTTGAGAAGAGTCATTGATCAATCAGCACAGTAACAATATAATTCATATGTTGCTTATCCTGAATTATCTTATATTCAATGAAATAGGTTTTTCCAATAATTATTTGAGCCAGTAGACTATACAACTTCGCAATGGAAAAAAGTCTCAGAGTCCAAAGCGTTAATGATGTCAAAAAATCTGATGAAAATCATTTCTGCCGGGAAAACATTCATATATACATGTATATATATATATATATATATATATAATAGTTACATATTTTTGAACACCGTTCATCTCAGACTACTCACTTAAATTTTGTGACCTTTACTCGATCAAGTCCGTATAATTTCACCTCTTGGAGATTGATTATCAGATTTCCTCCAGTTAGCACGTTGATTTGGTCCAATTCCAAGGGTGATAGATTAGGAATTCCATATTTTTGGTCCCCTTTCACGATGTATGGAATGGCAAAGTTAGCTTGTTCCAAAGCACATTAATAGAAATTTGGAAGACTTTTTCGACATGTTTTCAAATATGAAGCTGTAAAAATGCATAGAAAAATTTAATCAATAGAAAATTATATACATTCAAAAATAATGAATAAAGATTCTGTTGGATTTATGAATATTTTCAGATCCTTAAAACAGCAGAATACTTACGAAGTGGCAGGCTCTTACAGTCGAAAGCAAAAACTCCAAATAATGATAAAACCAACGAAATAGCCCACATTTTGATGATAAGAGCTATGCTCAGAAAATCACTTGACAAATCTGGTAGGTTCGTTTATGTGAGTAGCATCCACTGAATAATTCTTTTATATCTCCATGGTCCCTATAATATACAAAGTAAAACCCCCACCTACGAAACGGCAGCACTCGTAAAATTATTCAACTGAATAATTCCAAACATTCTCAAATGAAGTTGATAGTGATCTTATTTCCATTATTTCAAGGAACAGGAATTATGAAGTAATTTGTGAACCCTTCTCTCCTAGAATTAGAATTCAAGATTATTTTTTACGAAATTGTTGAATTGTTTCGTAAGGGTATAGTAGAGAACGAGGATTCGAGATGGAATCGACCTACAATCTAGAAGAAAAGTGTGCTCTCGTATTTTTTGTGTAACAGATCAAATTAAAATAAAATTACTCAATAATTCAGATGGAATAATGTGCTCAAATTTGACAAAATACAGAATATTCCTTTCCTTATAATAGAAAAATTATACTAAATGAATGTGATTTGGTATAACAAATTATAGTAATTTATTTTTCATATATTCACATCAGGTTTTTACGCAATATCCACAGTTAATGATTTACAAAATCTCCGAATGCCTGTCAGTCTGGAATACGGCGAAGTAATTTCATCGGGATCCAAGTGAGAGATGGAATGAACATTTACAAGGGGGTGGAATACTACCTGTAATAAGAATTATTAAAAATTTGGAAAATGTCCATTTTACAAAAAATGCTTCTAGGAAATGGAAATCATAAATCAACAAAATAAAAAAACAATAATATAAATTTTAAACCCACTTTACAGGAACTGCGCGAAGGATTAATTCGAATTCTATTCTGCATGTCAGTGAAATATTTTCTGTGGTTGAGTTCAGTCAGAATATTATAACTTTTTTTTTTTAATTGGGATATTTTCTTATTTTTTCATTCCAAGTATTTTCTCGCGGGTTTGTACACATGCATTTTGTGACAATCTGGAATGAAATGTAGTGGTTGGTAATCTCAAGAAATGAATGTAATACAAAATGAATCATGGCAATAGTATTTCTTCTGATTTTTTTTTAGATCCATGAATTTTACTAAGACCGCTTACCACTACTTACTTTCTCATGGGATATATAGTGGGTCGAATATCTATCAGAGAACAACTATTGTTCTGGATAACACTTCTACAAAGAATGGATTACATCTGATATATAATGCGACGTCAAAGTCCGTCTGTGAATCCAAATCAAATGATCGATGTTCCTATACTAGAATGAAATTAAATTAAAATCACCACTAGACAACTAGAGGTTCTTGATGGTCAGTTATTAGAGTGCAATCGCTGAGTTTATTTGGTGCCATAGATCGATTATATATAAATTTATATATATATATATATGTATATATATATATATATATATATATATATATATTATATATATGTTGAAGATGTTTCTTGAACCTTTATTTGTACTTCAGGATCAACAACCATAATATTCCCAACAATCATATACTAATTTCATTAGACGTCTTTTCGTTATATACAAATATCCCATTTACCCTCGCAAACAGCATATTTACCAAAAAATGGCCGGAAATACAACAACATACAAACCTTCCTTCAGAAGAATTCCTTACAGCCGTTGAGTACACTCTAACGTCCACATATTTCTCTTACAACAACACGTTTTATAAACAAATCGAAGGATGTGCAATGGGAGCATCAATCTTAAGTGTCATTGCCCAAATAGTAATGGAAGATCTAGAATTAGCCACAATTGCAAAATTAAATTATAAATTACCGTTTTTCTACAGATATGTTGACGACTGTTCATTATTGATACCACACGACAAATGTAACTATACTCTGAAGATATTCAACAAATATCACCAAAAATTACAATTCACTAGGGAAAAGGAACTTCTTAATAATATCAACTTTCTTGACCTAACATTACATACCAACAATAACATCATCAGAACCGAATGGTTCACAAAAGAAACGTGGTCAGGCAGATACCTGAATTTCAAGTCAAACCACCCATTTAACCAAAAAAAAAACAGTAATGATTGGACTAGCCGACAGAGCTATCCACCTATCAGATCCCATTTTCAGGCCCAAGTGTATAAAAAAAGCAAAAGCTGCGCTAATAAAAAATAATTACCCTAAAATATTAATTGACAGAATTTTCAAAGAACGCATAAACAAATTTTACAACCAAAACTTTATTCAAAAAAACCCCAATAAGGCCAAATATATATCCATGCCCTACACAAAAGGACTGTCAGAACAGCTAGCACACGCAGTCGAACCTTTCAACCTAAAAATCGGCCACAAATGTCACCAATCCCTAAAAACAAATTTCTCAAAACTGAAAACAAAAATCCCTAACCATAAAAAAACACACCCAGTTTATCAAATCCCATGCAAAGAACCTACATGCAATAAAGTATATATTGGACAGACAAAACAATACCTGGAAAATTGAATAAAATCTCATAAATACACGCACAACGCACCTACTGCACTCAACAAACATAAACGCACCACCACCCATTAATTTAATTATAATAATACAAAAATTTCAAAAACTGAACCTAACACAAAAAAAAAAGAAATTCTAGAAATGATAGAAATTAAAAACACACTAAATTGCCTCAATGATAAAACGGACATAACCAATTTGAACCAAATTTATTTCAAGCTGATATAATGATATCTATTCTATGTAATCACCTATGATTTCGGGCCAAAAACAAACGCAGACCCCCTGCCATATGGTACAAAATCATCCATCCTTCCCCCCCCCCATATAAATAAATCGTTTAAACAAACAGAAATACAAACGCCGTCTACCTCACGAAGGCCAAAGACACCAGCGCTTCACACACAGAATCCTACTGTCAATAATGCCATACGAACACTAGTACACCAAAGTTACACAGGTGACACCACAAATAGATACATCATAAAACAATCCTACATTACCGACTGATAGTACATGGTGTGCCGATACCAACAACAAATCAAACAAACGAAAACAATAGATAATCTTTGGTTTCACGTACGACTAATTGTTTCAAAAATGACAAAAGTACTTACAATTGGATTCACCACACCCTTCAATACCATAGATCACACCTTACACGGGGAACAGAGCGTGTCAAACCCTAATTTTTGATGGTAAGCCCAAATAAAAAAAAAACATAACAAAATAATTGTATAACCAATACCATTTTTACTTACAGCTCAAAAACCATCCTGTTACTTAAGTTTAATTATAAATGTTGTATTAAAACTATGTCCTTTGAAGAAAACGAGGGACCCTCCGTCGAAACGTCGACCAATAAAAAAATAAATCAATAATGAAGACAAACCTCAACAACTAATTATTTATACAAAAATGAACCTCAACCCCAAAAAAACTTCCTGAAGTTAGATATAGATATAGATAAAGATAAGATAAAGATATAGATATTATATAGATATAGATATAGATATAGATATGATATAGATATAGATATAGATATAGATATAGATATAGATATAGATATAGATATAGATATAGATATAGATATAGATATAGATATAGATATAGATATAGATATAGATATAGATATAGATATAGATATAGATATAGATATAGATATAGATATAGATATAGATATAGATATAGATATAGATATAGATATAGATAGAGAATGTCAACCATCCAAGCCATCGAAAAGGTTATATCCCTGGCCATAGATACAAACCCTGAAAAATGGGGAATTCTGATAACCCTCGACGTGAAGAACGCATTCAATAGCTTGCCCTGGAGTAATATCAAAAAGTTACTGAAAGAACTGAGAACACCACAGTATCTACTGAACATCCTAACGACCACCTCCTGAACAGAGGACTGGATATTGGAAATAGGGAAATAGTGGAGGTCACAGCAGGAGTTCCGACGGATCAGTCCTTGGACCAACTCTCTGGAACGTGTCCTATGATGCGAGTTCTCAGGAAAAGTTACCTTGAAGGGGTCGAGGCCGTCGCTTTTGCCGACGACTTATCTTTAATAGTGCGCGCAATCAGCGAATATGAGCTGAAGCATAAAGCAGAAATCGTAATAGAAATCGTGGAAAAATTGGATGGAGGAAAATGGTCTCACACTGGCAAAACACAAAACGGAGACAGTGGTCCTGAAAGGTCCTAGGAATAAGGACAATATAGTAATCCGTGCAGGAGAGCATCGCTTCAACCAGTAAAACACCTGAAGTACCTAGGAATCACTCTGAGCGAGAACGGAGACTACAGGAACATATAACGTAGGGCAGCAAAGAAAACAGAAGAAAGAATAGCCACACTATCGAGGATCATGCCAAATATCAGCGGACCTAGCAGCCAAAAAGAAGCATGTTTACGGAGTAGTCAAATCTGTCATACTGTACGGGGCACAGCTATGGCACCCCGTTCTAGGAAAGGTAACATACAAAAACCTTCTGACAAAAGTAGAGAGAAAAAGCCTACTTCGCATCTGCAGCGCCTATAGAACAACGTCAACAAAAGCATTGAATGCAGTGGCAGGAGAGATTCCGCTATACCTGCTAGCCAAAGAAAGACACAGACTCCACCTGAGGACGAAGAAACCAACAGGCGAAAATGAGGGAAAGAACCAGAACCCTGGATGCTTGGCAAGAGGATTGGTAAAGATCGGAGGAGGTAGCCGAATGGACAAAAACAGCTGATCCGAGAACTTGGGAAATGGCTGAAATGCGAACACCGGTGCACAGACTATTACCTGACACAAGTCCTCACAGGCCATGGGGCTTTCAGAACAGTACCTGAAGAGATTCAAGAGAGCAGAAACAGAGGAATGCAAATACTGCAGAGCGATAGACACAGTAGCACATACATTGTTCGACTGCCCCAGATGGACACCCAAAGGCAGACGCTACATATAACAATAGGAACTAAAGACCTAACCACTGAGAACTTCCTGGAAGTGATGATAATGGAGAGGGAAAAATGGAAGAACATACATAACTTCATTAGGATAGTAATGAAAACGAAAAGACAAGAAGAATAGATACAAGAACGAAATACAGACCAGTACTGCGTAGATGATTATACCAATCTGGTGATTCCTGGCAGTACCTATCGGAGGAGAGGGGTTTTTTAGTCGGTGCGAGCCCGGCATGCGCAACGAGCGTATCCGTAGGGATTTTTCCTCTCGAGATTGCAAAAAAAAAAAAAAAAGATATAGATATAGATATAGATATAGATATAGATATAGACATAGATATAGATATAGATATAGATATAGATATAGATATAGATATAGATATAGATATAGATATAGATATAGATATAGATATAGATATAGATATAGATATAGATATAGATATAGATATAGATAGATATAGATATAGACATAGATATAGATATAGATATAGATATAGATATAGATATAGATATAGATATAGATATAGATATAGATATAGATATAGATATAGATATAGATATAGATATAGATATAGATATAGATATAGATATAGATATAGATATAGATATAGATATAGATATAGATATAGATATAGATATAGATATAGATATAGATATAGATATAGATATAGATATAGATATAGATATAGATATAGATATAGATATAGATATAGATATAGATATAGATATAGATATAGATATAGATATAGATATAGATATAGATATAGATATAGATATAGATATAGATATAGATATAGATATAGATATAGATATGAATATAGATATAGATATAGATATAGATATAGATATAGATATAGATATAGATATAGATATAATATAGATATAGATATAGATATAGATATAGATATAGATATAGATATAGATATAGATATAGAATAGATAGATATAGATATAGAATATAGATAAGATATAGATATAGATATAGATATAGATATAGATATAGATATAGAAATAGATATAATAAATATAGATATAGATATAGATATAGATATAGATATAGATATAGATATAGATATAGATATAGATATAGATATAGATATAGATATAGATATAGATATAGATATAGATATAGATATGATATAGATATGATATAGATATAGATATAGATATAGAAATAGATATAGATAAATATAGATATAGATATAGATATAGATATAGATATAGATATAGATATAGATATAGATATAGATATAGATATAGATATAGATATAGATAATATAGATATAGATATAGATATAGATATAGAAAATAGATATAGATATAGATATAGATATAGATATGAATATAGATAAAAATATAGATATAGAAAATAGATATAGATATAGATATAGATATAGATATAGATATAGATATAGATATGAAAATAGTATAGATATAGATATAAAAGATATAGATATAATATAGATATGATTATAGATATAGATATAAATAATATAGATATAGATATAGATATTAAAAAGATATAGATATAGATATAGATATGAAAATAGATATGAAAATAATATAGATTATAGATATAGTATAATATGAAATATAGATATGAATATAATATAGATATAGATATAATATAGATATAGATATAGATATAGAAAAATAAGATTATCCAGGGTTTTCATCTTCAAACACAGGTCTAACAATCCAGGATCCCCGAGCTAATGCAACTCTCTTCAACAGGTTGGTATTTCTTTTTTTTTAACTCTCCCCGTCGGCCTCTCTTGGCCAACTCTTTTTAAACCCCGACCTTTGGTTACCGAGGGCTGGGGTCATTCCTTCCTTGCTTTCTTTTTCTCTCTGACTACGGAACCCAAGGTGTAAAACCGCCATCCAATGGGTGGATGGCTACGACAGTTAGCCCGACAGTGTCTGAGTACCTGGCGACCCTCCTTGTAAAAACCCATTAATGAGGTGGAGGGCCACTGCCACACCGGACATCCAAAAACGGCCCTACTCTTGGGAACAAAGAGGGGAAAGAATATTTAAAACAAAGAAATACCAATAAACAAAACCCTTCAAAAAGGGATTCGATTACCAGGGTCCTCCGGCCCCGGAAAAAATTATATCCAGGAACGCATACAGATCCCGAAACTTGGAAAAAAAAACGGAAAGTGGAAATGAACTCCAAGGGATGCAGTCAATTCCCGACACACTGGGGAAAAAGAACTGGAACCTTGGTTAAGCGTGAAAAGAACAGACAAACACCTGTACAAAAAACAAAAAAGTGCACACAGAGACGGTAGCACTCAAAAAACAACCTAGTCCATCATAGAGCAGGTCCTGCGTTGAACGAGATGATAAAGGATTCGGACAAACCAAAAGTGAGGCAACCCAGAAATAGAAAACAGTGAACTTAACATCAAACATTCAGACAGAAGAGCAAAGAAATGGCTGGAGAACGCAATCCCGCCCGGGGAAACACAAAACCCCGGTGGCAGCAGAGAAAGGGACACCGGACAACACATCACAAACTACAAAATGCTCGGAACGACGTAGCAGCCCAAGCAGACGAGGAAAGCATTAATAAAGAAAGGAACCGCGTACAAGGGGGAAAAAATTAAAGAAAACAAAAAAGATATCACCAGGGAAAGGGAAAGAAATGTCTGCCTTAACCGGGGAAGACTGGCCGGAAGAAGTTTTTCCAAGCAAAAAAAAAAGGTTAGAAGGGAATATGCTGAACCCCCAAAGGAGATGTTTTATACACCGAAGAAGAGGAAATGATTGGGTGGTATCCCTAGGGGGTTCAGAGAGAAATACCCGGAACTAGAAACTACCCAGCTAGACCAAATGATAACGGAAAAGTTTTCATAATAGTCACTACAAAATTCCGGCACAAGGGGAAAATACAGTCAAACAGAAAAGTACGTCTACAAAAAAATGCCGCCAGAAACATCTGAACGGGGGCCCGGAAATAGCACAGAAATACTTTCGATTTTTAGCCAGCATGAGAGGAGCACTGGGAGGCAAAGAATATGGGAAGGGAATGAAACTAGCTTGTACCGAAAAGGTGGAGGAAGAAAAGGCGCAAAAAAACATAGAGATGGGGCCAGGAAAATCGAAATAAAGGTTAATTTCACAGTAAAAAACAAAAACCAAAACAGAAATAAACTGGAACAAAAGACGACAGGGGGGGTTGTTATTGTTAATAGCAAAAGGACGGGAAGTCATGCCGACCTTCCGAAAGAGGTCAAAGGGAATCGAAGGAGCAAATATCCAAGTCAATAGGGGGGAAAAACCAAAACAAGGGGGGTCTTATTAGAAGTCAAAGGGAGGACTCCCGCACGGCAAGGATATCAGAACATAATACAGGAGACCCCGGATCGCAACGGATGTAGTCCGAAAAGGGGGAAAAAAAAAAATTGTGCATACTAGGACTGGATACGATTACAAAGGAGGGAAATTGTGAAAGCAATCGAAGACCAGGCCAAAAAGGGGCAGAACATTGAAGACATAACAGTGATATCTCTCAGACCCACTTCTATTTGGAACACAGAACGCAATTGGGAGCTACGGAAAGCATTGCCAGGGGCCCATAAAAACGGGACACATAAAGTAGGCTGGCAAGGGTGCACTGTCAGAGAAAGAATAGCTCAAAAAATGTTACAAGTGCCCCGCAAATGGGACATTAAAGAGAAAACTTCCCTGGGGAGAAGGACAGGCGACTGCCTGAGGGTGCGGAAAGGAGGAACCCGCGAAAGACTGCCCAAGGAAGGGGAGTTTTCCCAACTGTAAGCAGGAGGGTCACCAGAAATAGCAGCATGAGATGCCCAGCTTATAAAAAAACATAAAGGGAAGCTAGAAAGGGGAGGAGGGGCAGATTACCTGGGAGAGGCAAATCAAAACCAAAAACACTGGGAGTAGAATCAAAAAAACAGTTAGGCCCCACCCAGAAAATGAACAAAAACACCCAAACCTTGGTAGAAAAAAGAGCTGCACCGACCAGCTTTTCCCCAACCACAACAGGGGAAATTTATGCAGACATAATAGTGGTCCCGCGGCCTAACAAAATTTTATGCAATGGCCGGGGATGGTACCGGGTTACAGCCAAAGACGTCGCTGTGTATATAAGAAAACAAAAATGTATACAGAAGATACAAAAATTCGGGGCCATCTGACAATGGGTTCCCAAGCTTTACCTTATTCCCGTGTATATCTGTCACCAAACATCACGGGGAGATTATGGTGACAAGCTGCAAAACATAATGGAAAAAGCTAGAAGATGCCAATCCGAAAAAAATAATGGGTGGAACTTAAGAAATCGGCAGAATGGGGTTCTCCACAACAAAACGCCAGAGGAACGGGGTCCTCATGGAAAGGGGCTTCAACTCTAACCGATAGTCCAAAATAGAGGAAAAACCACCTTCGTGAAAGAAGAGCAACGAGATCCTTCATCGACGTCACTTTGGCCAAAAAAATTGCAAAATCTAAACCCGAACTGGCGCGTCCTCATTTAACGAAACTCTGAAGAGCATAAATTCAAGGAATACAATATCGGCGGAAAGTCTGCAAACAAAATAAATATCCCAGCACCATTGACTGGGAAGCCTTAGGGACACTAATAAACTGGTTCACAGACAAAAAAAAATACCGCAAAACCTCAAAGAAATTACAAGAAGCGATTCGAAAATACCAAGGATGTCTTAGAAAACGACACCGGAAATCAAACGTATTTGGGGAACGCAGACATCCTAAAAAAGAAAAAGACTGTACACGCCACGGAAAATAACGAGAAAGGGGCGAAATGAAAATACCAACGCTAGAGACATAGAGA
This sequence comes from Gonioctena quinquepunctata, assembly GCA_018342105.1. Lineage (NCBI taxonomy): Eukaryota > Metazoa > Arthropoda > Insecta > Coleoptera > Chrysomelidae > Gonioctena > Gonioctena quinquepunctata. The sequence continues at coordinate 31,385 of JAFIRS010005410.1, read as the reverse complement.
AGCCGAAGACCTTTACAAGACGCAAAGGGAAGGGAACTCAGAAAAACTTAAACGAATCGAAGAAAAGTTGGCAGAACTACTGAAGACCTCGAAACGACGTATGGGGCAAAGGGGAAAACGTCATGAAACAGCACCGATCCTATTTGCCGTACTCCTTGACCAGACAATAAAAAGCAAAAAAGCCGTAATGGAATTTTTTTCCATGCGGAACCAATATAAACTCAGGAGAGAGGAAGGGAAACCCCCTTCGACCGTTCACAATAGAAGAGGTAAAAAACATGCCTAGAGACCTGAAAACAGGAAGGCGCCTGGAACCGCGGGATCCAAGTAGAAATCATAAAAAAATTGGGATGGAAAAGCCGAACTGGCTCACGAATTCCCTTAACCATGCATGCCGACAAATCTTCCCGACAAGCTGGAAGGTCCAAAAGCTAGTGATCCCAAAAGGCACTACAGAATCCGACTCGGAAAAACAAAATCAGCCCCCATATGTCTACTGAACAATAAACAAACTTTAAGGCACTCATCGGGTAGACCCCGAAGCCCACATAGGGACACAGGGGATCTCGGAAAATCAATTCGGCTTTCGCAAGAAATTCAACCATCCAAGCCATCGAAAGGTTATATCCCTGGCCATGGAATACAAACCCTAAAAAATGGGAATTCCCAATAACCCTCGACGTGAAGAACGCATTCGAACGCCCTGGGTAATATCAAAAATTATTTTGAAAGGGGAGGCACCACGAGTATCTCTGAACATCCCAGACGACTACCTCCTGAACGAGGGACTGGATATTGGAAATAGGGGAAATAGTGGAAGTCCGGGGAGTTCCGCAAGGATCAGTCAGCGGACCAACCTCTGGAACGTGTCCTATGATGGGGGGTTCTGGGAAAATTTCGGAAAGTCAGGCCGTCGCTTTTGCCGACGACTTAGCTTTAATAATGCGGAAACGGAATATGAACTGAAGGGATAAAGCAGAAATCCAAAAAGAAATCTTGGAAAATTGGATGGAGAAAATGGTCTCACACCTGGAGAACACAAAAAAAGGAGACAGTGGTCCTGAAGGTCCTAGGAATAAGGACAATATAATAATCCGTGCAGGGAGACATCGCTTCAACCAATAAAACACCTAAATACCCCAGAATCACTCTGAGGGGAGAACGGAATACAGGGAACATATACGTAGGGAGCAAAGGGGAAAAAGAAAAGAATAGCCACACTATCGGGGATCATGCCAAATATCAGCGGACCTAGCAGCCCAAAAATTTTGTTACACGGGTAGTCAAATCTTTCATACTGTACGGGGGACAGCTAGGCCCCTTTAGAAAAGGTAACATACAAAACCTTCTTTACAAAGTAGAAAGAAAAAGCCTACTTCCATCTGCAGCGCCTATAGAACAACGTCAACAAAAGCATTGAATGCAGTGGCAGGGAGATTCCGCTATACCCAGCCAAAGAAGGCCCCAGACTCCACCTGAGGAAAAGAAGTAAACCAACAGGCAAAAAAAAAGAGGAAAGAACCAAGAAACCCTGGATGCTTGGCAAGAGGATTGGGAAAGATCGGAGGGTAGCCGAATGGACAAAACGCTGATCCCAGAACTTGGGAAATGGCTGAAATGCGAACACCGGTGCACAGACTATTACCTGGCACAAGTCCTCACAGGCCATTGGGGCTTCAGAACTTTCCTGAAGAATTCAAAGAGCAGAAACAGAGGAATGCAAAATGCAGAGGGGTAGACACGTAGCACATTTGTTCGCTGCCAGATGCCCAAGGCAGACGCACATATCAATAGGAACTGCCACCTAACCACTGAGAACTTCCTGGAAGTGATGATCATGGAGGGAAAATGGAAGACATACATAACCATTGGCTATATGAAACGAAGAGCAAGAAGAATAGATACAGAACGAAATACAGACCAGTACTGCGTAGATGATTATACCAATCTGGTGATTCCTGCGCAGTACTTATCGGAGGAGAGGGGTTTTTAGTCGGTGCGAGCCCGGCATGCGCAACGAGCGTATCCGTAGGGATTTTTCCTCTCGAGATTGCAAAAAAAAAAAAAGATATAGAATATAGATATAGATATAGATATAGATATAGATATAGATATAGATATAGATATAGATATAGATATAGATATAGATATAGATATAGATATAGATATAGATATAGATATAGATATAGATATAGATATAGATATAGATATAGATATAGATATAGATATAGATATAGATATAGATATAGATATAGATATAGATATAGATATAGATATAGATATAGATATAGATATAGATATAGATATAGATATAGATATAGATATAGATATAGATATAGATATAGATATAGATATAGATATAGATATAGATATAGATATAGATATAGATATAGATATAAATATAGATATAGATATAGATATAGATATAGATATAGATATAGATATAGATATAGATATAGATATAGATATAGATATAGATATAGATATAGATATAGATATAGATATAGATATAGATATAGATATAGATATAGATATAGATATAATCTATATCTATATCTATATCTATATATCTATATCTATATCTATATCTATATCTATATCTATATCTATATCTATATCTATATCTATATCTATATCTATATCTATGTCTATGTCTATATCTATATCTATTCTATGTCTATATCTATATCTATATCTATATCTATTCTATGTCTATGTCTATGTCTATGTCTATGTCTATGTCTATGTCTATGTCTATGTCTATGTCTATGTCTATGTCTATGTCTATGTCTATGTCTATGTCTATGTCTATGTCTATGTCTGTGTCTATGTCTATGTCTATGTCTATGTCTATGTCTATGTCTATATCTATGTCTATGTCTATGTCTTTTTTTTTTTTTTTAATCTCGAGAAAAATCTACGAATACATTCATTGCGCATGTAAAATCTTCATTAAACTTTCGATACTGCTGCCAGGAATCACCAGATGACCCTCATTTCATTCAACTGTAATCTTCTTCTTGCTCTTTAAATTTTCATTACTATCTAATGAAGACCATGTTCTTTCATTTTTCCTACTCCCCGCGATCACTTTCCGGAAGTTCGCGGTGTTGAGTCGTGTGTTATGGCGTCTTGCTTGCAGTATCTGAAGACGTCACTGTGTATCCTGCGTATTTGCATTCTCGTTTCTGCTTCTCGTCGCTGCATTAAACCCGGCGGCAATGAACTGAAACAGCTGTCTGTGCGCCGTGTTCACGTGCCATTTCAGTTCTGGGATCATCCCAATCTCTGCCCAGCATCCGGAGGTTACAGTTCTCATTTTCGCTTACTGATGCCTAAGTTCCTCGAGGTGAGTCTGTCGCTGGTATAGCGGAGACTCTCTCCGCCGCGACCAATGCTTTGACGTTGATATGATTGCGGAAACAGGCACTCTCTATCGAAGGTTTTATGTTACCTTTAAAACGGTGCCATGGCGTGCCGTACGGTGTTTAACGACTTCTCCGTGGCGGCGCGTACTTTCTTTGGCTGCTGATCTCGTACTGTTTTCTTTAACATTACTGAAGTGTTCCCGAGTACTTCGGGTGTTTTACACGGTTGAAACGACAATGCGCAGTTGTCGCTAAGGACGCTCGGACCACTGTTCCAGGTACGTGTTTTGCACCGGTGTGGTCATTTCTCCGTCAATTTTCCGCGATTTCTTTCAGTTCGCTGTCGCGTTTTCCCGCTATTAAGCAAGTCAAACGCGGGCGCTTCCGGTATTTCACGAACTCCGTCGCGTTCGAAGGTTGACCGGGATCGTGCGGGAACTCCTGCTGGTTCCGCTATTTCTATTTCAATATCCCGGTCACGATTCGAGAACGGTCGTCTGGTGAATGCTGTGGTGGACTATCGTGGCACGATATGTTACTCCGAGACGGCGATGCGTTTAATAGGTATCGAAGAATTCACGGGCTGGGGTTCATCTGTGACTGAAGTGCGGCCTTTCGATGACGGATGAACGATTATCTGTCTGCTGTCTGTATCTGCTGTCTGTAATCTGCTGTCTGTCTGTCTGCTGTCTTTATGTCTGTCTGTCTACATAATCTGCTATCTATATCTATATCTTATATCTATATCTGCTTATCTGCTATCTGTCTGCTATCTGTATCTATAATGTCTGCTCTGCTATCTTATATCTGTATCTGTATCTGTCTTTATATCTGCTATCTATATCTGTCCTGTCTATATCTATATCTTTATATATCCCAATATCTATATCTTTATCTCATCTTTATCTGCATATCCTTGCTCATTTGGTGGTAAATAGTAGTTGTTGATTTGTCTTCATTATTGATTTATTTTTGTTGATAAACATTTCATGAGACATGAACACAATACAGCATTTATAATTAGATGATTTTATTTGTGTAAAAATAATTACTTCTATTATTTTTGTTATGTTTTATTTGAGCTTACCATCAAAATGAGGTTTACTATTCCCAAATCTATATTGAATGGTAATCAATTGTAAGCTACTTTGTCATTTTGAACAGTCGACACGATGAACCAGGTCCATGTGTTTTCGTTTGTTTGAACTTGTTGTTGACATCGGCACACATGTACTGTCAGTCATTAATAGCAGGATTGTTTTATGATAACATCCTATTCGTGGTGATACTAATGTTCGTATATTGACAGTAGAATTCATGATAACATGTGTTGTAATTTCTCCTTCTGTTTGTTCTTGTTTATTTATGAAACAGATGGTATTATTGCCTGTTTGAGAATCTCCATTGTTTATTATAGTGATTACATGAATAGTATCATTATCAGCAATAATTTGGTTCAAGTGATTTATGTCCATTTTATCGTGAGAACGAACTGAATTTTATTCTGGCAAATTTCTTTTTTGTGTTAAATTCAGTTTTAATTTTATGTTAACCAATTAATGGTGATAATGCCGTTGATGCAACAATGCATGTGTTATAGTTTTATTCAATTTTCAGATGACTGTTTGTCTGTCAATATATGCTGTGCATGTAAAATTCTTTACGTAAATTTAAACTAAGGTGTGTTTCCCCATGGTTAAATTTTGTTTTCGGTACGAAATTGTTTAAACCCCAGGATTGGTCACTGACTCCCGTAACGAACATATGAATATTGTACTAATTTTGAATAAGACACTGATTATGCATGTTTATGGATCTTTAAAGAATAATCGAATTAATATTTAGGAAGCAGTATTTTATTAGCCCTGCTGCTGGGCCTGAAAATGGGATCTGATGAGTGGATAAGCTCTGTCGGCTTCAGATCCAATCATTACTGTTTTTTTTTGGTTAAATGGGTGGTTTGACTTGAAATTCAGGTATCTGCCACAATTACGTTTCTTTAATGAACCATTCGGTTCGATGATGTTATTGTTGGTATGTGATGTTAGGTCAAAGTTGATATTATTAGAGTTCCTTTCCTAGTGGTGTAATTTTGGTGATATTTGTTGAATATCTTCAGGTATGGTTACACGTTTGTCATTGTGGTATCAATGTGAACGGTCGTCAGCATGTCTGTGAAAAGCGGTAATTTATAATTTAATTTTGCAATTTGTGGCTAATTCTAGATCTTCCGTTACTATTTGGACGTGACGCCCAAGATTGATGCTCCCATTGCATCTTCGATTTGTTTATAAAACGTGTTTGTTGTAAGAGAAATATGTGGACGTTAGGTGTACTCAACGGCTGTAAGGAATTCTTCTGAAGGAAGGTTTGTATGTTGTTGTATTTCCGGCCATTTTTTGGTAAATATGCTGTTTGCGAGGTAAATGGAATGTTGTATATAACGAAAAGACGTCTAATGATTGTTGGGGAATATTATGGTTGTTGATCTGAAGTACAAATCCGAAAGGTTCAGAAACATCTTCAACATATATATATATATATATATATATATATATATATATATATATGCATATATATATATATATAGAATTTATATATAATCGATCCTGTAACAAATAAACTCAGCGATTGCACTCCTAATAACTGACCATCAAGAACCTCTAGTTGTCTGAGTATTTAATTTAATTTCATTCTAGTATAGGGAACGTGATCATTTGATTTGGATTCACAGACGGACTTTGACGTCACGTATATATCAGATGTAATCCATTTATTCTTTGTAGAAGTGTTATCAGAACAATAGTTCTCCTGATGATATTCGACCCACTATATATCCCATGAGAAGAGTAAGTGGTGGTAAAGCGGTCTTAGTAGAGTGTGGATCTAAAAAAAAAAATCAGAAGAAATACTATTGCCATGATTCATTTTATTACATTCATTTCTTGATTACCAACCACTACATTTCGTTCCAGTTGTCACAAAATGCATATTAGCCTGTTCCATGAGAAAATACTTGGAATGAAAAATAAAGAAAATATCCCAATTAAAAAAAAAAAAAAAGTTATAATATTCTGACTGAACTCAAGCCACAGGAAAATATTTTCACTGACATGCAGAATAGAATTCAATTAATCTTCTTTGGTTCCTGTAAAGTGGAGTTTAAGATTTATATTATTGTTTTTTATTTTGTTGATTTATGATTTCCATTTCCTAGAAGCATTTTTTGTAAAATGGACATTTTCCAAATTTTTAATAATTCTTATTACAGGTAGTATTCCACCCCTTGTAGTGTTGTTCATCTCTCACTTGGATCCCGATGAAATTACTTCGCCGTATTCAGACTGACAGGCATTCGGAGTTTTGTAAATTAACTGTGGATGTGCGTAAAACCTGATGGATATATGAAAAATAAATTACTATAATTTGTTATACCAAATCGCATTCATTTAGTATAATTTTCTATTATAAGGAAGAGATATTCTGTATTTTGTCAAATTTGGGCACATTATTCCATCTGAATTATTGAGTAATTTTATTTTAATTTGATCTGTTACACAAAAAAATGCGAGCACACTTTCTTCTAGATTCCATCTCGAGATCTCGTTCTCTACTATACCCTTACGAAACAATTCAACAATTTCGTAAAAAATAATCTTGAATTCAATTCTAGGAGAAGGGTTCTAAATTACTTCATAATTCCTGTTCCTTGAAATAATGGAAATAAGATCACTATCAACTTCGGTGAGAATGTTTGGAGATTATTCAGTTGAATAATTTTACGAGTGCTACCGTTCGTAGGTGGAACACTTTTTTGTATATTAGGGACCATGGAATGTAAAGAATTATTCGATGGATGCTACTCACATAGCAAAGACCTACCAGATTTGTCAAGTGATTTTCTGAGCATAGCTCTTATCATCAAAATGTATGGGCTATTTCGTTGGTTTTATCATTATTTGGAGTTTTTTGCTTTCGACTGTAGGCCTGCCACTTCGTAAAGTATTCTGCTGTTTAAGGATCTGAAAATATTCATAAATCCAACAGAATCTTTATTCATTATTTTTTTGAATGTATATAATTTTCTATTGATTAAATTTTCTATGCATTTTACAGCTTCATGTTGAAAACATGTCGAAAAGTCTTGGAAATTTCTATTAATGTGCTTTGGAACAAGCTAACTGCCATTCCATACATCGTGAAGGGGACCAAAAATATGGAATTCTAATCTATCACCCATGGAATTGGACCAAATCAACGTGCTAACTGGAAATCCGATAATCAATCTCAAAGGGTGAAATTATACGGACTTGATCGATGAGGTCACAAAATTTAAGTGAGTAGTCTGAGATGAACGGTGTTCAAAATATGTAACTATTATATATATATATATATATATATATACATGTATATATGAATGTTTTCCCCGGCAAGAAATGATTTTGACATCATTAACGCTTTTGGACTCTGAGACTTTTTCCATTGCGAAGTTGTATAGTCCTACTGGCTCCAAGTAATTATTGGAAAAAACCTATTTCATTGAATATAAGATAATTCGGGATAAGCAACATATAGATTATATTGTTACTGTGCTGATTGATCAATGACTCTTCTCAACATCACAACTTGGATGAATCAGTTATACTTTTCAGTGAGAGAGATTCAATTTGAATCAAATGCATTTTACCACCTTCTGAGAAGTAAATATATATTTTTCAGAAATGCAGATGAATTAAATGCATGTATACTGCTCTATTGAAATGCAGAAAACACCATTTCCAATGAATGGGGATCCTTGCGATCGTCCAATGAATCTTACTGAATGGCCGATACGATTGTGCAATTTTGTTTTGTCTCTTTTTTGCTCATCTGTTTTTAATAATACAATATGGATTCCAAACTCTTGAAGATAAATCCTGCTGCTCAAAAGTAAATATGGATTTCACAGCGGATCTGTTGAATATTCAGGCAAAGTATGAAATGAATGGGAAAATTTTTTGTCTGCCACTTGAAGGAAATCGTGGTCTGCCAACATAACTACGAGGTAAGATATAAATTGGATTTTATTTCAATCACGGAAAGATTTCTTCTTGTTGAGAATCAAATATGCCTTTTCAGATGTACTTATTTTCATGTCTGCAGAACGGAATAGATTTCTGTATTCAGAGTTGAGAAAAATGTATCAATAAAAAAACAACAATGAACTTACTCATGACTTTCTGAGCTATTTGAACTTCTTTTTTTTTTAGTTGTTTTGAATTTCGAATATAATTCACTTAAAACTGAAATGGCGAAGAATATATGAACTTAGATGAACAAATTATGGCCTTTACTATGGAGGGTTTTGTTCAATTTCAGTACTTTTCAATGGTGATAGAAGCTTGGTAAGTAACTTGATATTTGATACCAATTTGGGCTTGGGGTGAAAGTATTGTTGATATACTCTTTCTCAGGTGCCAATACTAACAAGCTCCTCAACGAAGAATGGAAGTCGGTTGTAAAATGAACTCAGAATGGTATTTTCGACAAAGTTCATATAAATTCTCCTGCCTTAATTTCAGATGGTAGTATGTGAATATGTGGATATATGGAATATTGATGGTGAATAAATCATATTAATATTCAATAAATTATTGGTATTATTCGAACACATCTGTTTCGATATCAATCCTACACCAGTGCACAATAAACAGGCAATATGTATATATATATATATATATATATATATATATATATATATATATATATATATATATGTATATATATAATTACATATAGATATATATATATATATATATATATATATTGATATGTTATGTTATGCCAGTTAAAGGTTTAAAGGAAAAACCACAAAATAGTAATTACTAAATAGTTATTGGTTCCAAGAGATTTTTTTTTTGAATAACTTTTGAAGTTCTATTTGTAAGCCTTTGTGTAATATGGATAGATAAAAATGTCAAAATAATATAACACAATCAATTTCATACACTGTCATAATGATCATAAGCCATAATTGGAAAAACCAGCAAAAGTCTAAATTTACAAAATTTGCATGAATAAAATTGATCAACATTTGTAAATTTGCAACATACAGTATATATGAAGTGGAATAACTAAAAGTAACCAATGGTAGAACATGAAACGTCTTCATGATAATAGCCAATCAGAATAGATGGTCATAGGTAAAAATTGGAAATTGTGAGGGAATATGGTGGTTGATATCATAAGCAATTATTATTAAATTTGTAAATAGTGTAAGTATGGAAAAATAGTTGGATATATAAATTGAGAAAGATAAACCTAAGCAGTGAAATGTGACAATTTAGTGCGCGAATTCAAAAATTCAAATGGGGAAGCAGGAAGGGAAACTTGTATCGAGGCAACAACAAAACAAAGCCAAGGAGGAGATTGAAAATAAAATTAGAAGGATGGACGCAACATTTTGAAGAGACAAAATTGAAAGATTCCAACATTTGTAAAAAAATTTGTAAAATGAAATATATAAGCTTGCAGTTACAAGACAAGCAAGATTCCATAGAAGAGATAAATAATAAAAATGAAAATTTAGGAATTAATAAATTGTAGGCTAACAAATTTGATAGGTAAGTTAGGGATAAAAATGGAAAAAGTTAAAAAAAAAAATAATTTGATGAATGGGTAGGATTCCAGAAACATTTGAATAAAAATAAAAGAATGAAGACAAATGTAAAAAAAAATATATCAATGAGGAGAAAATAATGGAAACAAAGAACAACACATAAGTGAATATTTCATGAAAAGAAACAATAATATTGAATAACAATAAAATACTGAAAAACAGAAAAGTTGATATAAAATTATTGGTACAGGTTAGTTAAGATGGGAAGTTAAGTAGAAAAAACAATATAGATTATAAAGAAGAGGAAAAAAATATAGAAATGGATAATAAATGATGTGAATTTGAAGAAAAAAAAATGAAAAGAAATGAAGATGAAAATATTTGTGTATAAAATGAATGTATGTGAAATGAAAGTGGTATGATAATAATAATAATACTAAAGAAGTATATTATGAGAAATATGATGATGATGATAAAGGTATATTGATAAATAATATGGGTATATTGATGAATTATAAATGAATATAATATGTTAATTATGTGTGAATAGAGAAAAAAGCTGAAAATTATATACAAAATAAAGTAAATGAGAGTAGGAGATTCAGATAAATGAATATCAATTCAATATGAATTTAAAGAACAACTGAAGGAAAAAGATAGGAAAAATGATAAAAACAGTATAATTGAAAGCAGTACCAGTAATTGTAAAAAATCCTATAATTGAAAATAATATCGGTATAAAACATAGTAGATTAAGATGATAATAATATATATATAAAATATAATATATATTAATATCTTGAAAAGTTTTCTGTCGAAAAGTCATAGTCAAGTTTTTTCTGGAACCAAATAACATAGTACTAGTAGTTGTAAATAATCGTTGTTATTGTAGAGACTAGTTTTTTAAGGAAATCTAGCAAAGTAGTTTTTCTGAAAATAGAAAAAGTATTAGTCAAAGTAAAGTTGAAAAATATTTAAAAAAAAATTGATATTCAAAATTTTCTAACCAGTAGAAAATTATTGAATATAAATTTAGGAATATTGTTATGTTATGTTATGCCAGTTAAAGGTTTAAAAGGAAAAAAACCACAAAAATAATAATTACTAAATAGTTGTGGTTCTAAAGATTTTTTTAATAACTTTTGAAGTTCTATTTATTTGTAAGCCTTTGTATATGGATAGATAAAAATGTCAAAATAATATAACACAATCAATTTCATACTGTCATAATGATCATAAGCCATAATTGGAAAAAACCAACAAAAAGTCTAAATTTACAATTTGCATGAATAAAAGGTGATCAACACATTTTGTAAATTTACAGCTTATACAGTATAAGAGTGGAATAGCTAAGTAACCAATGGTAGGAACAACAGTGTCTTCATGATAATAGCCAATCAGAGAATAGATGGTCATAGGTAAAAGTGGAAATTGTGAGGGAATAGCAATTGGTTGATATCATAAGCAATTATTATTGAATTGTAAATAGTAATAAGTATGGAAAAAAATAGTTGGATATATAAATTGAGTAAGACAAACCTAAACAGTGAAATGTGACAATTTAGTGCGCGAATTCAAAATTCAAATGGGAAAACAGGAGAAACTTGTATCGAGGCAACAACTAACAAAGCCAAGGAGGAGATTGAAAATAAAATTAGAGAATGGACGCAACATTTTGAAACAAAATTGAAAGAATTCCAACATTTGAAGAGCAAAACTAGTATTACCTTGAGTATATATCATTTCCACGTCTCCCAAAGCTGATATCTACATCTGTATGGTTTCTAGGTTATGCATTGGAGTTCTGATAGAGCTTGTAGTGACAGGTATCAGTTCAAGGCATATCTTGAAACACCGACATCTCCAGGTATAAAACTTTTAATAGTGCATTTCGGTCCTGAACTATTTCACAATAACGAATTTCACATTCGAAGAACTTTATGTCACCTTATTTTGAATAATAACAGAAAACGTCATTCTCACGGAAAAAGAGTGAGGTTCTGTTTATCTATCCGTGATTTCAATTTTATGATTATCCGTGAATATTCATTATATTCCCACTAGTATAGTTATTTCTCGTAGGCCAGGTACTTTAAGTCTTCCTGAATAGGAATAATTGTTTTGATATTTTTGTTGTTTGTTCTTTCACAATGATCAACAAACATACCTACGACCATTGAATAACTTGAGTTTGACATATCAAATAAGGGCTAAATTGCTTCGAACCGGCTATCTTGAGATGAGGGCGTACCAACTGTGCTAGCTGTGGTGAAAAGATAACAGTGTCAGCTACGTGACGAGAGAACAGTGACGTTCGTTGCTTAATTATTATTACCACATATAAATTATGATACAGGGCAAAAATATCTATCTATATTATATCAATTTGGTTCATAAGAATAACAAAAAATAATAAGCAATTTCAATATACAAAACAATTAATATTCTTCCAATTCATCCAAACATAACAATATATATATATATATATATATATATATATATATATATATATAGGTATATATCTTCAGATAATAGACATTGGAATGCCGAATAAAGCTACTTTATTATAATTATAATTTTATTGTGATTATTAATGTATAATACCACCAATGAGCTAGTGAACTCCTGAGATCGATTTGTGTTGTGACTCAAATTCCGAATGCGAGTCAAAGTTAAAATTCGGAAATTCAGTTTTGTTAAAATAAAACAACATGTTAATGTTATTACATCTAATTTCTTCACAAGACTGATATGATCTATTTCATTATTTTGTCTTTCGAGAATGTATTTTCACGCTTCTGAATTATATAATGGGAGCATTCCTTTTTATAAAATCCTGTTATTTTGTATTTTCCATTATATTTTTCTTTTCAGTCAAGGTTAGTTTTCTTCCAGCATGCAAATGCTCCTGGGAACAATTCAACAACTCTCTATTTCTATTGATGTTACTACTGAATAGCAACTCTCCACCAAATTATGTCAGCATATGGAATATATTATGTTGATTACTACCTAGTAGTGATATAGGAGAAATATCATTATTTCTACGTAAGTTTGATCGCTGTTCATCCGGTTATATCAGTTTATTTATTTATTTCTTGTGCTACAGTTCATCTTCATAGACCTTAGGTAAAATATTCACACTTTGAACTTCGAATAGCTCGTCGACTAATTTGGGTAATGTCTTATCAACGTGAAACTTCTATTATAGAAAAATCCTTGGTTATATAATTATTTTCACGTATTCATCTAATTTGAACAGTAGAGTTAGAACGAAACATAAATCCAACCCATATATCAATCTATATGTTTCTTATGCGCCACTGGCGTACTCAGGTAATTTTTTTTATGGAAGATTGATATTGTTTTTACGTGAGAAAGTTGAACTTTTCGGTAAGATGTGTCCTAAATATGAGTTAATTCCAAAATTATATTATTTTTTTTTCGTTTTGAGTGAGAAACACTTTCGTAAAAGCTTTTTTTATTAAGTTTTTTTGAAAGAATATCATCCATCGGAGTTTTAAAATATATCGGTTTTAATTGCAATTTCAATTATATTCAATTTCCTTATTGAAAAAAAACTGAATAGATATTGATATGCGGCTGATCTATGTTAGTATGGATGTGTTAAGATAGTATTGTATTGTGCATATGAGAGGTTTATGGAAAATTGAGAAGTTACGTTTATTACTGATTCTTGTTGAAGTCAGGTCTATAAGTTCTGTAGAATTATCGAATTTTTCTTAATTTGATTGAAAGGTTGAATTGCATTGATAAACTTAAGAAACATTTCATCAATGCAATTCACGCTCAGCTCAATTCTAAAAGAAATGGAAACATATAATTCAATGAAATTTGCAAAACTGACCATGATAAACATCGGTAATGAAATAACTTCCCAATTCTCCATAAACCTTTCTATAAAAACATCTACAGTGCCTCAGCATCTATACCAACATAAATCAATACATATAATGAGAGAGTACATAGACTGATCAATATTTGTCTTCCAGAATAAAAAAAATTCAAATAAAAGGTGGAATAGAGGATTGAACAAGTTACAATGAATAACGGTAAGTTCAAACCCTGATGGATAATATATTTGAGAAAAACAGAGCGAGAAGTGTTTTCTACAATATCAGTTTAAGAATATGAGCTCAGGTTCATTGAGTCTATGAATTCCAAAACTGATATTATTGATCTAAGTGTAATTCACTCTTATCTATTGAGCATTCCTACGAAACATTCTGACAGTTTACAGAAATCCTCAAATTTTGACATTTGACATTGGTTCACCTGTTTCCCCAATAGCATTGCCTGTTTCGTCCTGTTCCATCATTCTATGCATTCCTCACATTTCTGACATTTTAGTGGTTAAGTTTTGAATTGAAAAGTTTCTCATATCAAATGATTATTTTACAAAAAAAAGCTCATGTTTCCTTTTTAACAACCTTAGTAACCGTACTGAAATTGAAAGTTTTTTCACCATTAATTGCTACATGTCTGTGAAAGAAGCAATGCTTTCTCTTAACCTCAATTTTCGTAAGTAAAAATAATTTTTTGTTCATTAATAATTGTACTGTAATATAACAATTGTAGGAGTTCATGAAGAAAGAGCCAATAAGACTCGAAAGCTTGAACAGAAACAAAGTTCACCCTAATGACTGCATACCACATATTACTGATTTTCCTTAACTTAGACAGTCGTCTAACCTTCTAAATATATATATATATATATACATATATATATATATCAATAGATATATATCTATTCATATATATTGTTATGTAAAACAATGTTGTAAAATAATTAAACTTATAATTATCATAATTATTATTAAGGTAATTCAGTTATCGTCGATGAAGCTGAGTTATTTTGCAATTTTTCTTTACAGCACACTATTATACTATGCTCTAGTCGATGCATGTATCAAGAGGGCAGTGCTGGAGTAGTTCTGTCATCAAAACATATGACCAGCAAATATCTAATGAAAATCCACAATGAAATCATGTCAAAATTGAAATTTACAGCAAAGTAAGTTCAACGGATATATAGTTTTGAACATCCTGTGACAATTCCCACATAACAGGAAACCCGTTAGTTCAGGAGAGTTTGTGTGGAAAAAATGAGGGATATGGCAGAAATTGTGAAAATATAATTTTATGCAATTTTGTAAAGTGGTATGTAAGGAGTTAGAATTAGATTTCATGCATAAAATCATTAGTGTGTAATCAGAATGTAGATAATCAATTGGGAAGAAATACAGAATTCGAAAGAAGCTGCTTGAGAGAAAGAATAAAAAAGAATGTGAGTGTTACCATGGGATGAGATGACAAGTTTGTAAAAAGATTGGAAAAAAGTAAAAAGGTGAAGCCACGTACAAAATTTTAAAAGAAGCTTTCATAGATAATATAAGAAAACCTGCTGTAAGAGTGCCGAACGAGAAAAATTCTTGAAAGGCTGAACAGAGAGAAGTACATAGTGAATAAGAATTCCACCTAACTGATCTAGAGGATAAATCATGGGAGGAGAAACAGAAGTGAGCTGTCATTGAGATCCCAGAAATACGTCCACAGGATTGGAAACTCCAACAGAAAAGCAGCCTAAGGTATTCCAATGACTGAACTCATCATAGTGCAACTTTTCACAGTTAATAATAACTTTGCGTGTCTTAATCACTGGTTACTTTGTTGTAGGTTGACCTTCCATATAAAATTCCAAAGCCAATCAAAGGACTGATAATAAGTTTAAACTTTTCTTCTCAATACTTTCATTGTCACAAATCCCATATTGCTCCATTTATGTCATTTGTTTGCTAGTATAAGGTAGCTATCACTTGAAGAAGAGGGTATTTATAAGCTTGATTTGAATAAAAATCCAACCAATGTGATTTTTCTCTGCAACTGGTATTTATATTTCAATTTCTAACCTCACTTTTCTCCACTGAACAGCTTCTCTTATCAGATCGTTAGTGCCAGGTCGGCAATACAGATCGCAGGAGATCGAGCTGCTGAGGAAAGGAGTTATAGGCGTACCTGACTGAGCTGGGATAAGGAAAGAGGTTGAAAAAGAGGAAAGATAACATAACATAGCCAGGTTTTATTTGTTATGATAGGGATTCAGAATAATCTGTGAAATGAATTCACCAAAGAAATATATACAAATTTAAAATCATATAAAAAACCAAAACATAACTTGGCCCCCCTTGGGAAACTGGAAAATTGTAAAAAGGGGGGAGAAAAAGAACCCCAAAATAAAATTAAAACAAAAAAAATTCCTAAAAAAGCCCCAAATAATTTAAATTAAAAACGGGAAAAATAAAAAAATTAAAAAAAATTTTGGGGAAAATTTTGCTTTTTTGGACATTTTTTAAAATAAAGTGGGGAAAAAAATGGTTTTGGGGGAGATGGTGGTTGGGGTTTTGGAAAAAGGGGCAGAAGGTAGGGGAAGGGTGATCAGGAACAAGGAAAGGTAGTAATGTGGGGGGAGGAAAAAAAAAGTAAAAAGAACAGAAATGGAAGTCACCCTTAAAAATTCAGGATTTCTGAAACAGGGAAATGAAAAAAAAATTTAAAAAAATGGAAAGAATAAATAAAAATTCGGTGAATGGAAGAAAAAGGGAATAAAAATTCAGCAAGTATAAAAAATTTGAAAAACAAAAAAAATTAAAATAATAGGAAAGTATAAAAGAGGAAATAAAAAAAAAGGGGAAAAAAAAAAAATTGAAAAAAAAATTTGGAAAATGAAATGGGAAAAGAAAAAGAAGAGGAAAAAATTTTGGAAAAAATGAAAAGAAAAAAAGGGGGAAAAAAAATTGGGAAGAGAAGAATAATTAAAAAGGAAAAATGGGAAAATTGAAAAAAAATTTGGAAAAAAAATGGTTGAAAAGGCAATTAAAACTGAAAATAAAAAGGGAATTTTAAAATGACAAAAAATTTTGAAACAAAAAAGGAAAAAATTATGAAAATTTTTATGTAGCTATAACCCCGAAAATATCCACTTTTAAAATCAATTTGAAAAAATAACAAACAAATAAAAGATTTTCCCGTAGATAAATAATAATAAAAAAAGTTAAGAAAAGACAAAATATGAAAAAAAAAAAAATGGATACATATCAGAAAGATACAAATAAAAAAAATTTATAAAGGTAGAAAAAAAAATTTTTTCAATATAAAATAACCAAAATCAAAATAAAATCAAAATCGGGAAAAAATTTTAAAATTTTAAAAAAGATTTTTTAAAAACAAAAAAAGTGGGTTTTTGGAAAAGAAAAATAAAAAATAAATTTTTTTTGGAATTCAACAAAAAAAAATGAGTTAAAAAATGAAGTTGTGAAAAAAAAATTTAAAGATGGAAAAAAAAAAAAATAAATAAATGAAGGAACAAAAAGAAAATATATGACAAAAACATGTGAAAATAATTTTAAAATTGCAAAAAGGAAAAAAAATTTAAAAAAAATTTAAAGGGAAAAAAAATGAATGTACTGGCTGAAAAATTTTGAATTAAAAAAAGGAAAACATAAATAATAAAATAAAAATAAGGGAAAAAGAATGACTTTTCAGGGTTAATAAATATTTTGAGATGGAAAAAAAAGCGATACAAATAAAGAAATAATAATAAAAGGGGAAAAAAAAAATGTCAAATATAAAAAAAGAATTTGAATGAATTAAAAATCAAAAACAAAAAATTTAAAAATTATAAAAAAAGAAAATAGTTGAAAATAATTTAAATAAAATTTCCAAAATTTAAAATTGTAAATAAAAATATGCTTGAGTAATAAAAAAAACAAGATTTCCCAAAGGAGAGAAAAAACAAAAAAAAAAATTTTGGGAAAAAAATTTTAAATTTAAAAAATTTAAAAGGTAAATTAAAGGAAAAAAAAAAAAAATTAAAAAAAAAAAATTTATAGATAGGTATTTTTCAGAAAATTTTTTTAAAAAAAAATGGAAAATAACTTAAAAAAAAATAATCAAAGAGAAAAACTAAGGGAAACCCAAAAAAACAAAAAGAAAAAAAGTGTAAAAAAAGGGGAAAAAAATAATATTGAAAAAAAAATTTTATAAATTTTTTTTTAAAAAATGGAAAAAAAAAAATGGAAAGGGAAAAAATAAAAAATGGATAATAAATAATATGAATTTTGAAGAAAAAAGAAAAGAATTGAAGATGAAAATATTTTGTGAATAAAAAGAATGCATGTGATGTTTGAGTGAAATGATAATAATAATATTAAAGTATATTATAAGAAATATAAATAGATGATGATATAATGTTGATATAAAGGTATATTAATAATTAAAATAAAGGTATATTAATGAATTATAAATAAATATGATGAGAGATAATGCTGTAAGAATAATGAAAAGAAAAGAAAATAATTAGTAGAGATTCAGAATAATGAAATATCCAATTCAATATGAATAATAAGTTCATTTATAAAAATATTGTGGAATTTTGTTCCCATAGTATGGCTTTATAAATAAATGTATAAATTGTAATGCTTGAATTGAGTGAGAGCTTCAAATTTGGGCTTAATTTGTTGTTTGATTATTGGAAGAATAAATAAGTCTCAAATTTTTTCCTTGTATCTCCATTAGTTAAAAGTTATACTGAAATCAAAGTTATAAAACCAGGTCGGAGTGGTAAAAACAAAAGAGAACAGGAAATTTAAAGTTCAATAAAAATATAAATTTTTTTTCTAAAAAATAATATACATGGGTTTTTTTTTTTTTGAGTAGAAAGGAAAAACTACAAAGAGAAAATTTTTATTTGTTGATAACAAATTTTTCATTGAATGAACAATAAAAAATTTAAATAATAGACTTTTTAATATCGAAGACCAAGATAAATAATGATTCCTTAACTTTCATAACAAGTGCTAAAAAAATGTTATTTTAACAAATGCGTTTTTAAGCAATAATTTTTTTTTTTTAAGAAACGGTTTTTCTTTGAAAAATCATAATTATCATCAAAGATTGTGTCATGAAAAAAATTAAATTATCTCATAAACAACGCATTTGTTTATAACAATTTTTTAAACAATAGGAGATTAAAATTATTGGAAATCATTTTTGAATAGCTTCTGATCATAAGAAAACGGATCAACAATAATATTATAAAAAGTTTTTGAGATATTGGCGAAAAACCAAAATCCTTTTTTTCACTCAATTGTTTATAACTATTGCAATTTTGGCGAGCGGCCTTAGCATTTTCTCAAAAAATATCTACATGCCATTCCGAATCGAATGACACCTCAATCATAATTTTCGGAGAATACGAAAAAATTTTGACCTAGACTAGAAAGCCTGGCCGATCGAAAAACAGAATAAAATTATTCCACGAGCATTTATTCAATCTCACATAATATGTATGTGTTTAGTTAAAATCTTGTAAGTGAATTTTAACCTACTTCTAGTTGTACGAGTAAGGGAAATTTTGGGCATAATTCCGGTGAAAAGATTGCGGGATTTTTCCAAAACAAAAATGGCGAACGAGTTTTGGGGATTATAGTTCGATTCTTTTCCCAAAATTGGTATGTGGAGATTTTGGGATCACACATCATGATTTCTTTGCCAGAATTCATTGAACTCTGTACATTGACGGAAAATTTTTTTTAAGACACAGTCAGCTAGCTAGAAGATATAATCCTCGTTATGTTCAATACAACAAACATAAGCAATAGAAAAACCTACACTTGTTTCTGAAGAATATTTTGAGTCTTGGAAGATCTAAACTCTCATTATTATCTCAGAATGCAATAGTTTTATGACAAAAATATTAATAGACTAATTTTTAACCGAATAAAGACATTTAGGCGAGCTGATAGAAATTGCTCCATACAATTTTATAGCGACAAAAAACAAAAAAGCAGCAAATTTGAAATTATGAAGAGAATGAAGAGAGTTCTAGAACATATATCACGAAATCAACGAAATATTGTCTTAAAACTGTTGCAATTAACTGAATCAGCTGTGACTGAACCAGTATCTTCTTTTTACCGAGTCATCGAATCTTTTTAGACGAAGTTCTGATATCCAGAATAGAGGAATAAATATCAACCAAATATCTCGTACAATTGATACAGAACATGATACTGATTTCAGGGGACATTTGTCTCTAACTCTAACATAGGAACTTTGGAAGTAACACTAATATTAAAAATAGGTTTATCAGTTTTACGCATCAAAACATGCAATGTATCAGTAAATAAAACTGTACCTTATAGATGAGATATTCAATGGAGAAGAGACCTGTGACTTTCTTCCTCATCACGGAACATTGGCAGAATGCTGAACAACTGATCTGTGCCTCCTAAGCTAGGAGTACAAAGATACATGGTGGGGTTTCTATATATAAAAATGACACTCTTGTCGAACACATTTGTGAGCTGAACCTATCTAACTTTTGTAAAGAGGGTATTTTTGAAGTTTGTGGAATGAAGCTAATCACGCGAAGCATAATTTGTATTGTATTATATAGAGCAATCTAACGGTGATTTTAATAAATTTCTGTTACTATTTAACGCAATTGTCTATCATAGATAATGGAGCAACAACGTTAGTTATTGGTGAAACTCAATATCAATTTCATGGTCGATAGTGAACCTAACACTATTGGAAGACTGCTTTCTCTTATAAGATTAAAATTAGTTTGAGAATACTAACAAGAGTAAAGGCAAATCATGACATGCATTGATAATTTTAAATGAGACAAATTACCCCTACAATGTAAAGCAGTAGTAGATCTCAATTTATCTGATCATTACCCACAAATCCTGAAGAAAATTGCTACAAATCCACACAACAGAACCAGCAATGGTAGAGACAACAAATTTTTCTATCGTCGGGATTTTTGTGATGACAATATAAGGAGATTCCGTAATTACCTGCAGCACAAAGACTGGATAGAGATATTTGCGCAACAGTGTCCTAACTTGACATATGGGGCTTTTACAGAGCTTCTATTATATTATTTTGAAATATCTTTCCCATCAAGAAAGGTATCTACCAGACCACGGAGGAAGAAATCTGATCCGAAAATAACGATGTCTCCCGAGCTAGAACACCTAGAGAATGGAGTTTCACTGTTCAAAATGCTAGCAAAGAATGACACCAACTATAGTGAAATTTGTAGGCAAGCTAACAAAAAATATAGGGAAGAACTAAAGGCTATAAATAGAAAATATCATGATGAATTGATTATTAATTCTAACCACAAATCTAGAACAACATGGAAAATTATCAACGATTTACAAAAAAAACAAACCAATAAACATGAACTGATTTTATTAGAAAACAGTATACAAAATACGGGGAAAATATTAGCTGAAAAATTCAATGCTCACTTTACAAAGCCTCTGAAAATTTCTCATTAGATACCTCGATTTCTTCAAAGCTATCATCCCACCAATGCCTCCACTTTTTCATGTCTCCCATCACTGAGAGGAGTTGGTACAGTTATTAAATGAACTAAAAAACACTAACCATGCGGAACGGACCAAATATCAAACAAGTTGATTAAATGTTGCTCCTCTGAATTATGTACTGTACTTACCTTCCTTATCAATCTGTAAACAGAAAGAGGCATTTTTCCAAATAGTTTGAATTAGCCAGTGCATTCCTATATATAAAAAAAGGAGATAAAATGATTTGAATTACTACAGAGCAATTAGTATTCTCTAGCATTTCGAAACTATATGAAATGAATGTAAAAGAGCAGTTAAATGCTTATTTACGCGATGGAATTATTATCACCATCACAACTAATAGAGGCACTAATACAGCTCTTTGCGATTTTCACAGTCGAATTATAACGGCCTTGTAAAAAAAAATGTGCTTGGATTGTTCATTGATTTTTCACGTGCGTTTGATTGCGGGATCACAGTCTTTGCTGGAAAAACTCTCGAGATATGGGGTTAGAGGATTGCCGCTCAATTTATTGACCTCCTACCTGGAAGAATAGACAAATAGTAAAAATTGGGGAGTAGAATACAAGCTCCGAAAATTATATTGCCGACGGTGTGCCTTTCAGGGATCAATTTCTGGGGCCTCTATTATATTTAGTTTTGCTAATGATTTATTAGTGTATCTGAATGGAAATTTTCCACTCACTGTATATGTTTTGCGGATGACACGAATATACTAGTTATTGAGGATGACCTAAACTCCCTTGGAAGATAGCAGCGAAAGCACTTTCAGTGAAGTTATCACTTGGTCTGAGAAATAATTTACAAATGAAAAACCAAAACCAATATGCTTCATTCATGATAAGACGACAACACCATGAGGTGAGTCTGTTTCAGAATAGTGAATTATCATTGATTTCACAACAACAACCAATATTTGTTTGAAGGTTGTAGACGATGTGGTAACTTGATTACCACGTTTCTGACGTCCATCGTCTTAATGTATTTAAAAGGGTTTCCACGACGTTTCGAATGCTTGTATCTGCAATCGTCTTCAGGTGAATACTGACAAGTTTAGGTGCTACTTACCAATTTATATTACTGTCGGCGCAATGATGCGTGCAATTCCGCCATGTGCAGCGGTGTGAATTTTCGCGCGGTGTGGTGGTGCGTGAAGTTTCGCGCCTCTGCAGCCCGCCAAAAAGAGCAATCAGGGGTAGGAAGGTCAGTCCTCTCGTGCAGCTGGTCATCCTCTTCGAGTTTCCTTTTGATGATCCTGAGAGATTCCTCTATAGGGACATTGGTGTAAAGGCTCTCCACGTCGAAGCTGATGAAACGATCTTCTGGTCCAAGTTCAACATCTGTGATGGTGTCAACGACCTTCCTACCCACGCAATATTGGAATTACTGCAGTGCTGCCTACAGAACTCATATTTCCAGGAAAAGGACCGATCCTTCAAATCGACGGACTCGATGGATCTTCTCCCTTTCTCCAATCATCGCCAACATATACATGGAGGGTTCGAGGAATTGGCTATACGGGAGGCAGAATACAAACCAAAGCGTGGTTGAGGTATGTGGATGACACTCATTGTATGGAATCACGGAGACGAACATCTCCAGGATTTCTTCTCAGGGATCACAGAATCAGGGATCTGACTGTTCACGATGAATGGAAACCAACAGTACCTTACCCTTCCTCGATGTGAACGTTGAGAGAATAGGCAACGAAATTCGCACCTCCGTCTACAGAAAGAAGCATACACACGGGGCAGTACTCAGCAGTTACAGCTCCAACCATCCGAGTTCGACGAAGAGAGGGATCGTGAGAACATTGGCGGAGAGAGCGACGCACCTATGCAACGACGTGGAGTCACTGGATGCCGAATTAAACACATCAGAGAGGACCTCCACCGAATGGATATCCCAAGAAACTCCTAGAAGAAGTATTGAAACAACTCCGGAGAACGAAGACATCTGAAGAGCAACAACAAAGCACAGTGATCTTGCCTTCCGATATCAGAGGTGTCTCCGAGAAGATCAGACGGATCGGAAACAAGTTCAACATCAAGAGCTGCTTCCAATCCGGCAGTACTTTACGGAGTTTCCTGACCAAGACAAAACCTGACAACAAAAATGAAATCAGTAGGAATTGCATTTATGAAGTTCCATGTGAATGCGGAGATTCCTACATTGGAGAGACAAAGAGACCGTTATCGGTAAGATTGGATGAGCACAAGAAATGGACTCCAACGTGGAGAAACATCAAAATCGGGAATCGCTGACCACGCTTGACTGAGCACCATCGAGTTCTATGGGACGACGCAAGTGTTCTACATAGAGGGGAGCATTGGTTCAAACGAAAGTTCAAAGAGGCCGCCTACATCGAAGCCAATAACGCCTTTAGTCAACCAGCGTTGAGATCAAGAACGCATGGAAACCCCTGATTGCTCTTTTTGGCGGGCTGCAGGGCGCGAAACTTCACGCACCACCACACCGCGCGAAAATTCACGCACCGCTGCACATGGCGGAATTGCACGCATCATTGCGCCGACAGTAATATAAATTGGTAGTAGAAACCAAACTTGTCAGTATTCACCTGAAGACGATTGCAGATACAAGCATTCGAAACGTCGTGAAACCCCTTTTTAAATACATTGAGACGATGGACGTCCGAAACGATAGTAATCAAACAACCAATATGTTAGGAGTTCACATTGGATTCACAATGGAAGCCACAAGTAGATAATTTGTGCAAAAAACTCAGAAATTCCTGCTACTCCCCTCAGGTTTCTCTCCAATTACTGCAGTCAAGAGATTCTACTTACGTTTTTACTATGCGAATTTCACTCACCTCAGGTATAGCATACTGAGCTAGCACAAGTTCCTCTGTGGGTCGAGTGTTCATAATACAGAAATATGCGATAAGGATCATTGCTAAGTTAGGTTTTAGGGATTCCTGTAGGGAGCATTTCAGTACTTAAAATATTAACAGTTGCAGGACTATATATACTTGAGGCGTGCACATATGTATACCGCAACAAAACATATTGGCTGCCAACAGACCACCACCATTTGACACGAAATGCACACTTACTCCTACCCAGTCAACATCGCACTGCACTCTACCAAAACAGCTTTGAATATCAGGGATGCAAACTGTACAAGAAACTTCCCGATGACATTAAAGCATCAGGAAATATACATATTTTTCAAGACAAAAGTTAAGCAGCTCTTATTGTCAGAAAACTGATACACTGTTGAGGAATTTCTGTCGTAACTTGTTTTGTAACGTGAACATTTTCTTTATAGTTAGTTATTGTCATATTCTCATATTCATATTTTATATTATTTATTATTATTGTTCGTGACGTGAATGTGATGTTCCTATACACGTCCGGAGGTTTTAGATTGTCTCTTTTCGACTATTGCTTGATTTTATTGACGTTTTCCTATTTGTATTTTCAGACTGTTGATGTGCAAATTAATTTGTGAAAATAGGAAAAATTATTATTATTATTATTATCATTATTATTATTAATTATACAAGATGGCGACGACTCTTGTGATTATAGTCCGATTCCAATCGAAATATTATTCAATAGCTCATTGAATTGACTCTGATCCATTCTTGAATATCTTTTAAATTGATCAGGATCTGCACTCAGACATTTTTCGTGGACTGATGTCAAGTTTCTTTTCCTCCTCTTCTCAATCCAATGTCCAATCCACCATCATCTATATCTCGTTCTCTTATATTGCAGATACCAGCATTCGAAACGTAGTGAAAACTTTTTAAATCCATTAAGACGATGGACGTTCGAAACGAGAGTAATCAATATGAACTAACATTATAAATGTGATTCATCGTTCAATTCAAACTGCGTTTTTCCAATATTCTTTCTGTCTAGATATTTTCATCTCTTCATGGATTTTCTACCAACGGAATTGAGCCCTAGCGTTATATGAATTTGATATTATTTGCACATCCCTGGAGTAAACAACCCCATGGCAGATTTGGACATCCAAAAACCTTTATCGGAATTATATTTTCTGCTTTTGCAAAGACAATACATTTTTTATATGATGTGTCCAGGTAGAAAGCAATTCATGGAGAACAACATTTATGTAATTTATTCAAGGTACACCATGATACATTGAATAATATCCCAATAGCCACAAATTCGAACGAACACGGCTATTTTCGTTGATAAAAACGAATTCACGAAAAACAAACGGTCGGTGAACACCGCGTATGGTTAATCGGAAAACAATTCTGCAGTTGTTTCACAGAGTACATCTCGATTCTGGTCACAGGCTCCAATTCTGTGAATTAATGTTGGGTGACAGAACCCCAAAGTTTGGTGTACTTGAAAGAAAATATTTCATTGGCGATGGAAGATACATACGAATTTCAGAGCCAAGTTAATCTGAAGCTTGAAATGTAATAAAACAGAATGTAAGAATTCTGAAAAACCGCCAAATGAAATTGGAAGACTGCCTACTTGCAGTGAGGTTGTTTTGACTCGTTATCGCTAGACCGCTTTTTCATTGATCATTGAAATGTTTTTATAGCATTCCATTACCCATGAAAGAAACTAGGCGAATATTCACGTTATCGTTATGAATTAGAAGGACTATTTTGAAATCGAATGAGTGAAATTTATTCCCATTTTCGAATATTTAGGCCAACTTGGGTACCTTGAATTTTTTTATTGACATTCAATTGAGTTGAAGAAAACTTCAAGGGCACAAAAGCAAATATTCAATAGGGTGCCTTGTGAAAAATATGGTCATCCAAAGTAACACCACATGGGTGCTTATTGTTAGGTATATGTGAATCGTGACAATTGACATACTAATTAGTTTCTCTCCATTAATTTTGACTTCACAGAACAATAATAAACTCTGGCAATGAAATATTAATTCATTCGGATCTCATCGTTTAATCGCTCCTAGTTTCTCTCTCTATATATTATTGCCATTTATTGCTTTTTTCCAGGCACATTTGGAATATCCCCCTTGCAGAAAATCCGTTCCTATCCGCACTCTAACAGGGGTAGACAAGGAGGGTGTTGTTTGTGGGGATGCAGGTTGTCTTGCTCTGAGCAATACTGCATCCCCGGATTATTGCAAGGCAAGTCTATGACTGTGGATCAATCACAACATAGAATGTATCACTCATACAGTGTTCTGGGTAGGCTTCGTTACTAACTCCCTACGCCCCCTAGGAGCAGAACTGTCAATTTGAACGCAACAGCGAATCGTCGAAGGAAGGACACGGGGCATGATTCATAATTCAAATTATCACTATTTGAATTGAAAATATCTGCCCTGACTGAGGATCGAACTCGGGATCTCTCGGTCATGAGTCGAACGCTAACCGACTGCGTTATCCTCCCTTCCCCCCTTCCCCCCTCCCCCACTAATGCTCCTAGTTTCTGAGAAGAAGATGAAATATTCATTCAAAATGAGGTACCCTAACTCGACAAACAGTCTAAGTAAAATAAATTCGCATCATTACGACCTTTCGAAAGGTCAGCTCCCAAATTGTCGAAGGTAATTCTTATGTGTGGAAGTAATTCAGGAGTCGAAAATTGGGCAATCACGACATTTTGCCTAATAAGTCGAAGGCATAATTGCGTGAAATTGCCTTCAGACTAGTGGACTGATGGTGAAAATTAGGTAATTTCTAACTATTTCAGGTTATAAACACTATAATAATACAAACAATCGAAGGTTAGAAGAAGACGGTGAAAGTTCACTGTATCTCGTGTATCTTAACCTTCATGCTTAGTCGTGAAAGCTTTGAAGATGACATGAACAGGGCGTATGAAAAAAGAACATTCATGAAACGTAAAGCAATGATGTACGCAAGTGATGGTTTGGCATTCACACCTTGTTCGGATTATATTATTCAAGAAATTAGATACTATAAAAAACACTAAACTGATCCACTAGAGCAGGCTAATGCTTTCGGGAAATACTTGACTAAAGAAGTTGGAGAAAAAATATCCAACCACTTTGGCAATAATCCTGGCAACACTTGTACCACGTGCGACGTTTCAATACATACAATGTTTTTCACACCTGTCACTCCATCTGAAGTTATTGAAGTAATTAACAAATTACCTCTTAAAAAATTGACTGGTATGGATGAAATCCCCATAACCGTAATAAATTCAATACAAACAAAACACAAGCATGTCTTTTCTCTAGAAAAGCCGATCTCACTGTGCCTAACATGACTTTGTCAGGAGTAACCATACCACTGAAGTCATCCATATCGATGCTTGGTATTACTATCAGCAATAACCTTTCCTGGGAAAATCACGTGAGGTCCATTGCCAAAAGTGCATCCCAAAAACTTGGTTTTTTGTTTCGTGCCAAGAGCTATTTCACCCCCACTCAGCTGCGTATGATCTATAAGGCACAGATCCGACCTGTCCTGGAATACTGTTCCCATATTTGGAGCGCGGCACCTAAACATATCTTGAGGCTATTGGATTCTGTCCAAAAAAGGGCAATTCGTCTCGTCGGTGATGCCTTGCTTACAAACTCGCTCACTTGTCTGGAACACCGTAGAAAAGTTGTCGATTTGTTCTCTATTTTATAGATATTTTCATGAAATATCAACAATCGTTCCTGTTTGGCAGTCTCTTCAAGACTAACCAGTCAAGTTCAGTCATCACACCCTTCGTGGTCACTTTGGAGACCTGCAGAACATCACTTTCCAAAGACTCGTTCATCCAACGAACAGCGAGGCTTTGAACTCATTGCCTAGGGAGGTGTTCCCCGAGGCATACAACCTCCAGAAATTTAAGAAGAACACCAACTCCTACCTTCTTTCCCTTGGTTCCCACGATGTTCTCTGAACATTACAGGATATCCTTTTTCGTGGGAACCAGAACATAAAAAAAAAAGAATGTAAAGAAATAATTGCTCCTATTTTGGCACATATTATAAATGTTTCTATTGCTCAAGGTACATTTCCAACTAGTCTTAATATAAGTACTGTCATTTCATTGTACAAAAAAAAAGATCCCACTAATATAGAAAATTACCGACCAATATGTTCATTAAGTGTTTTCCCAAAGATTATTGAAAAAGTGGTCGCAAATATGGTGCTTTTTAACACTTTTTCGAAAATAACAAATTGCCAACATGGCTTTCGTAGTGGGTTCTCAACAGAAACCAGCATTAAAGACAGGGACGAGACGTAGAAAGAATTTGTGTCTTACAAAAACGCATCTTGAGGCTTATTTTCAGCATACCGTATCGGTTGTCGTGCCGTAACATATTTAAACAAAAAAAAATCCTTACTGCCACCTTAATCTATCTGTTGAAACCATCAACTTATATATATAATAACCAAAAATGTATTGTAAAGAATAAAGATAAGCATGCCTACGACACCAGGCATAAGAATGGTTTTTTACTAAATAAAGTAGATCACACCTTCTGTCAAACGTCTCCAGTTAGGGCTGGCATTCGATTTTCTAATGAATTATATCTGCATCCCAAAGAGAGTACATCTAGTAACATGTTCAAAAAGAAGGTTGAAAGCAATACTCATAGATCAATGTTTTTATAATCTTAACGAGTTTGAAATGTATCATTCAAATATTTAACACTCTCGTAACTTTGATGTTGTGGTAAACTAGATACTATATATTACAGTGATCTGTTGTTACCTATATAATTTGTGTATTTTTGTGTATACTTGTATGTATGAACTTCTTATCTCTTTTTTTTTTACACGTCTCATCTGTTATAAATGATAGTAAAAAGACAATAAAGAATTTGAATTTGAATTTGCGATAGAAACTTGTTTGTGATAATGTTGAATTTTACTCATGTAAAACGAATGGGCCCCTCGAAAATAACAAATTTGTATAGAAAAAAATCATGAAATGGGTATACATATCATATACCCCTATTTTTTGACTATCTATCATTGAAACCCGGTTTTATTCGATATTCTCAAATTATCATTTTAATTCTTAAAACGGAGTAGAAATAAACATTATTTTCTACTTCTTGTTAACGGTAAAACCAAGTCACTCTGTTTCGAACACGGAGCATCACAATCCCAGATTTTCTCTGTGCATTCAAGCAGGATGGAGATGGGGATGTCGTATGCAGCGGCGGCCCGTGATAACCCTCCTGCACAGACGGCTCAGCTCAATAGTCCCAGAGATATTCTGTCGACTTTAGATCAAATGAGGGTGCTGCTTTCACAGTTCGCTGAGGCTGCTGCAACACTCTGGACCAGTTTCAACCCCAACTATTGGGCGAAAGGCATCGAAGCTGTGAGTTGGAATTGCAACCCCCTTCTCCAGAATAGACTTGAGTTTCAAGAGTTCCTTGAAGAAAACAACATTGAAGTCGCTCTTCTGCAGGAGACTCGTCTTAATGGAGAAACTGTTAGATTTACTAACTACAAAATGCTCAGAATTGATCGACTTAGACGTCCGGGTGGCAAAGTTGCATTGTGCTAAAGCGCTGTCATTCGCATGTTCAGCTTGGCATTTCCAATGATGATACCCATGGTATAGAAATTGTTCTTATTGTCTACAACACGAGGAGTGTTCCTATGCGTTTAATTAGTTCCTATAATCCTCCAAACATTCGAATACTTCCTGAAGCGCTCGATACACTCTTGATGGCAACAGATCAACCTGTTTGGGTCATGGGTAATCTGAACGCTGAGCACACTCAATGGAGTCGTGTCACCAATCAGAATGGTAGGCGACTGTGACAAAATTTTGACAGGTATGAAAACCAGGTGTTGACGCATTTTGGTCATCTCAGGCTCGATGTGCTCGACATTGCTTTGGCCAGGAAGATCACCAAGAATTGGGACATTCGCACTCTCTTCGAGTTGAGCTCTGATCTAACTCTGGGGGGTGATCCACCGCCCCAGACAGATCGTATGTGCACAAAGTGGACTGGGAGCGGTTCCGTTCGCTTCTGGAAACAGGTTACTGTGCTCGTTACGAGCTCACTATCAGAAATGCTCTCAGGGATTCCTTCCTAGATATCTTATCCGAGATCGAAATCGGGCCAGAAGGGCCTATCGAAGGAGTCTGTGTTCTGCGGACAGAATTCGTCTTAATGAATTGAATAAGGAGGTAAGAAATAACGTAACCGAGTTAAGAAACAAAAGATTTGGCAACACATTGGAAAATGACGCACAACTTTGGAAATTATATCGAAATTTAAAGTCAGAGAAGACTGATTTCCCATTCATGGAGAGCTCGGTATGTGCTACGATTCCGAGTCCAAAGCTCAAGCCTTTGCTGATTCGATATAAAAGCAATTTGAACCGAACAAGCATCCAGACGATGATCTGGATCGTGATCTTTTGCTAGAAATTGGGTTCACCGCAATCTCAGACAACCTGATTGTGTTGTCATTCGTCCAGCTTCGTTGGAGGAACTCAAGACGCAGGTCAAAGGATGAAATCCCAAAAAAGCGCCTGGTTGTGACGGAACTTCTAATTGTATGATCAAGAATTCTCCAGACAACCAGGTGCAGTCATTTTTGAATATCATTAACAATTCACTGCGCCTCAAGAGATTTTCTCGAAGGTGGAAGGATGCCATCGTGGTCATGATCCCGAAAGGAGGTCAGAACCCGACATTTCCGCAAAATTGTCGATCAATCAGTCCGTTAAACTGTTCAGCTAAGTTGGCTGAAAAAAGCGTTTTCGAAAGGCTTGACGATGTAGTGGAGGACAGAAATGTCCTACCGAATGAGCAGTGCGGCTTTCGTCGCGCTCACTCCACTGAGCTACAGGTTTTGAGGCTCGTGGAGAATACAATCACTCAGCTGAACACCAACAATAGTGCTCATATTGTCCTACTATACATAAGTAAAGCATTTGACAGAGCACGAAGGCCTGCTCTGCAAATTAATCGATTTCCACTTGCCTTTGAGCCTGGTGAAGTGGATGAGGCCGTTTTCATGGTGGACATTTCAGACCGGTTGACAATTTTCTCTCGTATGAGAGAA